>JAGDQP010040466.1:6897-17284 GCA_022664845.1 Lepisma saccharinum | reverse complement strand
AACATTACTGAGATCAACTAATTCACAGAAAGTTGCCCTAAAGCTATTTCTTTCTGTATTATTGATCGCTATAGGAAAAACCCACAGTGAGCAACTGGACAACACTTCTTATCACAAAAGGAATTCATGATTCCTTGAGCACACCTAAACATACCACATGCATTCGTTCTAGATTACCAAACAGCAGTAGTGTAAATTCCACGCGAATGTTGTTCTGGCTGCTTGAAGCAGAAATCCTTGACAAGAAGATGACGTCACAGATCTTCGACGATAACTTCAGCACAGAATGTAATCGGCTGGCGAGACCTCCTAATGTGGTGTTTGAGTAAGCGAAAGGGAAACGGGGAGGGAGGAGGGAGGACAGCTCATTCATGTCCAGAAGTGGATAAGCGATAGCCTTCGTGTAACTTTGGTCTGCACGGACCGGCCCGGGCTGGTGTGGATCTGGATTTGCAGGACTCTACCTTCAGATTCCTAAGATAATGATGTAGCAACTGAGCTATCGATCGATCTCGGTCATATCGACCGGGCATTAAGAAGAAATGTCGATTAGAAGAGTGACAGGTTTACATATTGTACTGCGTCGGTTTGAATCTTATTTATAGCTTTTAGGTATCTACCTATGGATCCCTCCGTGATAAGGTTGTACGAAACGCGGTTGGAATCGGACAGGTCCTACAATGAAGGTATCTCGATGCATGCCTGGTATGACTAAGGAAAACACTGGGGTAAATTGTCAGGATAGTCAGCCGCTGGTACCGAACTGAAGACCTCCCGAATACGAAACCAACGCTCTACCAAGTAAGATACTCAGCTCGAAACAAAACATTCTAGTATCAATGTTTATCACTATAAAAAAAGAAAGAGCTTAAATTATCTAATTGTCTAAGGTATTCTCCATATGATGCTGAAAGATCATATATATACAGTGTGCGAATTAACGAGGGGGATGCCCGGGATTTCCCTCCTGGCAAATATGTTTCCCACCCTGACAAATTTATTTTTCATCCCTGCCAGGGACAAATTTCTCCCCCCTAGATGATATTTCGATCAAGTTTAGATAGAAAATCGGAATATTTTTATTTGGCAGAAATTGAAACTATTTTCATGTAAGTGACAAGGGAATATCAACTTTTACAAGCAGCTAAGAAGCCTACTTGAAAGCCATTTCTTTTGTGATATTTATGAAGTACAGCTTAATGTGGAAGTTTTAGTATGATTGGTTTCATTTAGTAACCTCCTATTGGAAAAAGGAACTCTTGTATCTCCGCTGGTCTAGTGGCTACCGTTCCCTTGTTCGATTCCCGGCTCTGCTAACAAGAGATTTTTTTCCAAAGCGAGAGGGTTTGGAACGGTGCCCACGAAGCATCGTGATGTAATTGGGGAGCTACTGTAAATAAAAGACAGTGGCGATCTGGCCAGCGTGCAAGCAGTAGACCAACTCCCCCCACTTTGGGAGAGGCCTCATCCAGTAGTAGATTGAATATGGCTGTGAATTTCATATATATATATGATCTCCTGCGTAGCCTAGTCGGTAGCGCGCTCGGCTTCAGTGCGAGCGGTCCCGGGTTCGATTCCCGGTGGGGTCTCAAAAATTTCGGTGTTGACCCAGCATCGTAAAAACAATTGGGGACCTGCTGTGAATAAAAGACAGTGGCGATCACAGTGAGAGCTCCTATCCCTACTTGTGTGGTCAGCGTGGGAGCAGTAGACCAACTCGTCCCTTCGGGGAGACGCCTCATCCACTAGTGGATTGAATATATATATATATATATATAGTATAAATATATAGTGAGAGAGAGAGAGAGAGAAATTACATTTACTGTAACTTCGCACGCAAGATATTTTGCGTATTTTGCTACTAAATCTTTGTAGATGATAAACGTGAATATCAACTTATTATCAGACATTTTTGTCCTAAAACATGAATATCGTGCCACATTTTTAAGAACTGATAGAACAAGACGTTTTTTCTTGTCTTTCGTTTATAACGTTAGTGTTCTATGGAATACTCAATTCATTAAGAAAGAAATAATTACCTAGCAACCATAAGTTTCAAAGTTCATTTTCGTTTCTCCATGTTCGGTAAGTGTCTTTCCTACTGGACAATTTAAATTACACTTTTCAGTAAATTTCAACTAGTGACTTATCTAAAGTAAAGATAGTGTTAGGTTCCCTGTTTTGGTTTTTGAAATGCGACTTTCTTAAGTTTTTTTCATTATTTGCTACATACTACAAGAAATCATAAATATCTCTCCAGAGCCCAGGACATGTGATAATGTTTTCTGTTAAAGGAAAGAAAAATTCCAACCCTTGCTCGTTCCCGCACACACTCTCAGATTCACACACCGCCGACTCAACGTCAGTTGGGTGGCCTATCTTGTAGGCTTAGAGAAAAATCGTGTATAAGAAAGTCATGTGAACTTTATATTGGCCATGATAGTACGTTTAAAACCTTTTTCAGTGTAAGAAAACAATAATTACTTGAAGCAAAAAAAGTGAACATTTTAATATTTTTCATCAGTGCATGGAATTTATGGAATTTACAGAGGGAAACTTAGAGTTAACTGCCAAATTTACACTGGATAAAATGACTTGATTGGATTTTACACTACATAAAACGGCATTAAGAGTCCCTCCCTCTACACACACACACTTGAAAATCTATGAATATCACACTGGATATATTGTATAATTCAACACCAATTTAGACCTAAATAAGATGATTTAAAAAAAAACACACAGCAACAACGATTTCTACTTTTTATTTGTAGGTCGGACTAGAATTTCCTGTATTATTTTTATAGTAAGAAGTAAGTCGGACAACGATTAGCGTTCTGTCGTTTTCGGTATAAGCTACTGGTGGTATAATTTCGAAATAACACCGCATTGCCTATAAGCAATAAATTAAATTTTTAGATGATGTGGTCTTCCCTTTGTTACAACGTTGTTGATAGTGAAGACTTCTAAAAGGGGTTTTAAAAACAAAAAATACTGTGTTACATAACCAAAAAACAATAAAATAACTTCTTTAAACTTGTTCTAAGAAATTAAAAAATCGTTTACAACTCGACAAAATGCAGTTTCTAACATACACTGTGAGTCCATCCCCCACCCCATGTTTATAGAAGAAGCTTATCATGGTACACTTCATTTCATGTTCAAGAATCGATAACATTAAACTTCTTGCAAAATAAATATTAATTATACTAAATATTTCAAGACAATTGAGAATATTAGTTTATCTTCACTGCAAACCGGCCTAGAACCGCATCTGGCCTCATGCATATAACAAACAAAATATAAATACTTACTTTTCATGTATGCAAAATAAAACAATCGACAAAATGTTTAAGATCAATACAGCAGAAATGTTTATCGAGATTCGATAGGATTTAGCGTTACTATAGCTTCTGATAGAAGTGCATTTTTTTTTGTAGTTTACGTTTTGTTGAAACTTACATTTGTTGATATACGCGTAGTATGCGTTCTCATTTAGATGATTTGTCTAACTACATACTTAATGTACCGTTTACCTAAGTATTGGGTTTATTGTTAAAAAGATGTTGACATTCAAATATCACTAAAAAAATCACTGACAGAACGAATCGTCCACTGTCACCTAACTGGGATCGAACTAAAATTGATCCACTTATTTTGATTAAATTAAATCTTACAAATTTGTTATTTTATCAATACAAAGAAACTTATATTGGAATGAATGTGACTGAAAGTAAATTGCAATATATATGTTATCCATAATTATCACATTTTATAAGGTCTAGAGAAGTTCTTTCGCCTCTTGAAGTTGACCTTTAGCAAAGAATTCTTTCAAATTATTTAATTGTGCCTTGAAATTTTTGTTTCATCTCTTATGGGCAAAACCGAAGAGTTCATTGTTGTTAGAGTGGGGTTTTTTTAAATTTAATTTTGTTCTTGAATTCCATCTTTGTTTTGTGTATCTTCGAAATTCTGACTATGTTTAACCTCAAAGAATTCTGGTTTTGTTGTGGATATTCCTTGTTTTAACTCTTTTTCTTCTGTCTTTACTTTTTCTGTACTGTTTCGTTGTTTTACACCAACTTGACATTCATTGTTGTTTTCCATGTTTCCTAACTTCGATAGTAATGTTGTGCCTAAAATCAAGAATTCTTTTAATCGTTTAGTTGTTGTACTAATACCTGTGGCACATTTTTCTATAACATGTTGGTTCGTGATTCAAGTCCTGATGGTAGAGTCGTTGTCACCTATTCTCCCTTTACCGGTTCTCTGTTCTGCGACGGCTGTTGTTTGTGTTCCTGCCTCTGCAACATGAGTAGGTAATTTTCGAAAGGACCAATCTAGAAAAAGTATATCTATTCCTTCACAACCGATGATGGATGTAGATAAATTAATTGGGGTAACCCAAAATGTCAAAAGTTTGCTTTCCTCTTGCCAAATTGCATTGATCCTATTAATGTCAATTTAGTATTATTTATCAATTTTAATGTTTCTTTTTTTTTGTTGGGTTTTAGATGTTCCATTTCTCCTACAATTAGCAAAGTTGACAACGACATTAAGTTGTTATATACTTCCGTATGTAGCTCACATGCTAATGGGGTTTGGTGAATTGATATATGTATAATGTTTTTAGCTTGTAATACATCTTGAGTAGAAATCGATACTTCAATCTTGATTAAGCAATAAGATGTCATTTATAAAAGGTGTGTTATCCTCTACCTGGTTGGTTTCTGGAATGGTTTGTCTAAAAATTCTAAGTATGGTATCAATTTCGGAGTATTCTCTTTGTCACTATTAGGTACAGCTTTAGTTAATGCTTTCTTTTTTGCACAACATACTTTCTGAGCATGTCCAATTTTTTTTGCAAAAAATACATTGCAATTTTTTAGTAAAGCAATTATCATATGACTTTTGATCTGCATGTTGTCCTCCACATCGATAGCAAATCCTGGTTCTGTTGCTTGCTGAACCTGCATCACGATGTACTCGTCGTTCAAAATTTTGTATGTGATCTATATTTTGTACTGGTTGAGGATTTTGTGTATAAGCAATTTCTGAAATAACCGAGAATCTCTATCGACCTGTTCATCAATTTCTATGGCTCGTTCCAATGTTAGTTTGTTGTCTGATAATAACTTTCTTCTAATATCCTCTCGAAAAATCCCTACAACCAGTTTGATCCCGAAGCATATCCTCTAAGGCATCTCCATAAACACATTTCATAGCTTGATTTCTTAGACGTCGTAAAAATTCTGATGCAAACTGTAAATTGTATTTGTATCATTGTGTGGAATTTTGACCTTTCGATGATGATGTTTCGTGTAGCTGCAAAATGTTGTTTCAACATGCTCTCAATTTTGATGAAGGGTTGATCTGTTAGAATGTCTGGAGCCACTATATCCTTTGGTGTTGAAAAAAAGCTCATGCGATATGATGCTTAAAAAAAGTGATACTTTTTGTTTCTGTCACAATAGAGAATGCACTACAATCATTTGCAAATTGTTCCAAATATACCTCTATACTCATAGTGGTAGGATAAAATCTGTCTAATTGTTGAGTAGGAAACATGGTGATTGGTTAATATAATTCATTTTCACAAAAGACACTTCTTTACTCAATCCAACTAATTATCATTTATTGTGTCGTTTTCTGGTCGGATGACTAAGTTTTTCTTTCGCTACCGATCTGCGCCATCAAATATGCTAAATTTTCTCTTGTGTGTTTTAAGAAGTAATACTAACATACCTATTAGAAGAACTGATTTAATATGTGACAGTTGCTATAATAACTTAATAAATCGTGAAACATCATTCAGATTCTAAAGGGCTTTCAGAAGAGTATAGGTACTATACATATCTCATATGGTGATTACTTCATTTTAATACATCTTGTCACAATGTTCGACAGAAGAATAGAAGTTTTAAAATAATATACAATTCCTCTTGTGACGAAAAATATCCATTTATTTAAGATCATTGCATTTGAACCGAGAATGTACCTTAAGTACATTCAGATACTCGGAAGACATGTTTATAAGTGTAAACAAAAAGGAAAACGAATCACAACATTTGTTTCTTAAAGAGATAGACTAGCAAAAACATCGTGGAACCAATCAAAAGACGTGATACAAGAACATAGCTAATCGCCTAACAGGGGACATAGCTAATCCGAGATAATTTAACTTGCTATAAAATTCGCCCAATTACAATTCCCAAAACAAATAATTAAGCGATCTGCTGTTTATGGCTACATTTTAAATAATGTACACAATTTGTTTATAGAAACTAATTGTGAAATAAAACAATAACATTTCGAAAAACTAGCCATAGTTGCCAGAAGCCTCCAATTAATAAAGATTTAACATAACACCTTAATAATTGAGTTTTCCCTACTTGGCAATTATTTCGTGATATCAATTTGAAACACTTGCAACAACGTAAGGGACTTCTAACCCTAATGGCTACTTTCGTCCTTGGAATCTTATTTATTCTGTGTTTTAGGATTTTAATATGAAAGTTGGACATTTTTTAAATCGTTCTGGCAGCCGGACCATAGGCAGATCACGGTCAACAACCAGCGTAGATTAGAAGTGGGTGAAATTTGATAAAATTTATTGTATATTCATGGAAAATAGAAATTACGACTGAGTGGGGATTAAATCAAGTGTGAGAGTCTAGAAGGTAATAATTAGGAATGTATAACTTTCTCCAAATATTGTTCGAAAAATCAAACAGGTCGCACAAAAGAACATAAGTATAAGCACTCAAGAACATACACAAATTACGTCATTATTATGACATACATAGGATAAAATAAAGAAAGAAAACTAATACGTCAGGGAGTTAAAATATCTTAATTGATTTACAAATGACTCTGACATCTATCGGTAGAAATGAACACTAAGTTAAAATCTATTTTGAAGTTATTTAAAATTGATTAAATTATTTGTAATATAGTTGTGTGCACACTAAATCAGAAGAGCGCAATATTCAATCTTTTTAGAGCGGACATACGGACGTTTCACTGAACAGAGTGGTTCGTAGTCTTCCAAAAAAAAACTGTAGGTTCCGTCCTTAGAAGCTTACCAGCTCATTTAGGACGCTAATAACAATTCAATTAATAGTGGGAAATGTACAAATATCATCCGAGAGAGGAAGTTCCTTACAAAGAAACCCTGCATACTGCTATAGATTCAGCACCAGCGATTCCGCCAGGATTTTCAGGATGGGGGTGTAAGAAGTCAAAATTGGGAGGGTGTAAGTAGAGTGTATAGGTCTGGCGGAATCACTATTCTACACAAACACATAATCATGATGAACAAACGCTGACCAGTCATTGGTGAAATATTAACACTTCATTTCGAAATACTGTATTTCACATACAATCATGAGATACAATATGCTCCCTAATTAACATTGCAAAGAACTTCTAAAATACAGAATTTTAATATCCAAAAGAGATGCCCGTGCATATTATTCTCTGATACAGGAGGCGGATGTTGAATTCACAGAACATTAGCAGAGATGAGGAACATCATTTTTTTTTAAATTCTTATTCTGAAGACAATATACATCTATAATGCTTAGAGCAGTGTTTCTTGCAGGGAGTTGCTTACTGGGGTATTACTCCCAGAGCGGAAAAGTTATCAAGTACAGTAATCCATCCCATCCGTGGAGATGAAAAATACCCATGAGAGATGTGCAAAACTCCCCCCCCCAAAAAAAAGAATTCTCTGAAACGAATACAGATTTTCCAGAACAACGATCTCAGTATCATAGACTTGAATAAAAGAAAAATATTATATTTGAATACAAATATTAAGCATTTACCATTTTAGAAATCCAAATATCAAGGATTTACCATAGACTTAGTAGTAGATCCATTTTGCTATCACTAAATTACTTTGCAGCAGAGAAATATTTAAAATAAGTCGGCCTGGAAGAGGATGCTGCAATCGCCTATCTTCATACAAAACTTATTCAGCTTGTCAAATAGTAAAAAACAACTTACTATTTATTTTGGAAAATTTATTTAGTTTTAAAATATCAACAGTTAGTTTCCCGCCCAATACTTACAAGAATGAAAATTTTCTAGCTTTACTAGGCGTAACATGTAGTGTCATCTGTGAAACAAAAAATCTGCAAAGAAATTTATTAATATTATTTATTAGGCCTTTTTCTAATTAAATGATAAGCAACAGTGAAATTTTGGAAGATGTTTCTCCTTTCCCGATAATACTAAAGAATGTATATCAAAAAGCTAATTGAGATTTTGAGATTTATTTTTAGCTGAGAAATCTCAGGACCTGTAATGATGGACGTCATGGTTCAGGCCGAGATAAGGTAAGCTAAATTATGCGGGAAGAAGTAGGTCTACACGGAGAAAATTTTTCCTAGGATTTAAGGACGTAACCTCCTTAAATCCGTAGGTTCCCTTCAATAATGAGTTGGCGAGGATAGTATGACGGACGTAGCAAACAGCATTACCGAGCATGTGTACTGTTAACTGCTGTTTGCTCCTGCCTGGCATGCTAATTGCAGACGCCAGTTTATGACGTCATTTTTAATGACGTCATGAAGTTATTTGCACTCACATGCCAGTACGTAGCCACCGTCCTGCCTGCCTGTAGGGAAACCCAGGCTCGTAATGAGGGCTGCTCCTTAAGTACTGGCCGTCCAGCTGTCGTGGTTGTAGGTTCCCTCCTGCCTGGCAGAACGGTCCGTACATCGTGTACACGAGTTACTTCCAGACTGTATAGATGTATCAGACGGAAAGAATGGATGATGCACCTGCATCGGAAGGTTATGCTTTTCCATACGTTGAAATTAATAACTTCATTCTAGAGCATAATGCCCCGAGAAGTAAACTGTAAATATTCGAAATTTCAGTATTTTATTCATTCATAAACCAGACGTTAAATCCGATTAATGTTAGTATCTGCATCGATAATCTAACTTCTTATCTTATAAACTATTTTACAATAACTGATTGCGCACATTTTGCTTTTAGATATGAGCAGTAACATAAATGCATTAAGAAATCTTTAAATTATCACATATGCTAATAATATTAATCGCGTTGCCTTTTGTGTTTGCTTTAAAAGAGATCTCCCAAGCACAATAATTATAGTTTTAGCTTTTGGTTATAAACAAAACTGTGCTGCCATCTCTCGAGCTACTAGTAATACACCGCAACAACTTGCAACACATTTAACCTTCTCCTGCTAGACTGTGTCTCCTGCTGTACTTGCATGCAAACGTTCCCAACATTGATACAAGCAGTGTACATCATTGTAGTGTTACTGTAGGCGGTTCCTGCTATTACGTAGGAAAGTACCGTCTGTAATGTATATACTGACTTCTCCTTCTTTCATTCTTGGCAGGAGGTTCCATCCTGCTTGCCTGTGTTCCTATATGACGTCACTTTATTCATTTTACATGTCGGCAGGATATTCCGTCCTGCCAAAAATTGTGGCATGGAGAAACAACAGGAAGACGTAGGAAACATACGGAATAAAGACTTTTTCCACTTGGCATTACTTGTAATGCACTCACCACTAATCGCCAATTTCATTGAACGTGGGTTACTTACGTATTACGTGTGTTCCGTACGTATTAACGTACGCAACCTACGTAATACTGCAAATGTTACATTTACATTATTGGGAATGTAAGCGTTTTTCTCTGTGTAGTCATAAGTTGAAGGTACCGTCTAGGTATTTGCTTGGTGTGACTAGAAAAAAAACTGGAGAATCACAGTCAGGATAGTCTGTCGTTGGTATGGAAACCACGATTCCCGATTGTGAAACCAACGTACTACACTGGAAAATTGTACTTTTGTATTGTGGGTACGAAATGCCGATCTTGTACCCACAATTTTTGAGAGGCAGTGGCGAACCCAGGGTTGGCTTTAGGGAAAACAGATGGTAAAATATGAATCCCTGTGCTCGTCACTGCCACTGAAAAATAGGCGGTGTAATGTACGCATATGTTTTTTAGAATCAGTGACAGGCACAGGGATTCATATTTTACCATCGTTTTTCATTAATCTGTTCCCTCCCAACTAGGTAGCAAAGAACCGCCTCTCTAAAGCCAATCTTGAGTGCGCCACTGCCTATCAAAAATTGTGGGTACAAAATCGGCATTTTGTACCGACAATTGAAAGGTACAGTTTTTGTAGTGTACCAATTGATTCAATAATGCTGATATTATTATTAGATCATATCATTTTGGGAGATGAAATGATTTAGGAAGGATGTAAGAATAAATCTAAAAAGAAATGATTTAGGAAGGTTGTAAGAATAAATCTGAAAAAGAAATGATTTAGGAAGGATGTAAGAATAAATCTAATAAAGAAATGATTTAGGAAGGATGTAAGAATAAATCTA
>JAGDQP010040465.1:0-17284 GCA_022664845.1 Lepisma saccharinum | reverse complement strand
TGCACATTTATTCTGTATTTTCAATATGGATCCCAGTTTACTTGGCAGAAACTGTTGATAGAAAACATGGATCAGGTTGTTAGCCCTAATGGAATGAGAGTTTAAAGCAGATGTACTGATATACTGAACCAGTCAGCTGTGGTATCAATCGTCTCCCTTTGTGAACAATTAAAACAAAACTCATCAAGTGAAATGCCAAATTTTATTCACATTAAAAAGTTTTTATTCTGCTATTGGTTAAAAACCTAGTATTTAAATAACCAAAAGTTATCACATCATACTTACTTGGCTCAGTGGTAGTCGCTGAAAATGGTAAAAAACATTACATATTAATATATTTAAATACAATTTCTATGCATTACAAAAGAAATATATATCGCTCATTATCCAGAACATTCATCTTATAAAAGAAAATCCATGCCATTATTGCATTCTGGTAAAAGAACTTATTCCCGAAAGTAGTATATGAGGGACTGTTACCTATCTGTGCTTTAGTCTTTTGTTTTAAGACATCCTTATGAGCGAATTCGCTTAAATATTATTGGAATTTATGTGTCTGCTTTGAGTAGATTTTCTGAATCCTTCACTTTTTATTGACATATTACATTAATTGAACTGTAGCTTAGACAAAATGACATTTTCTAGGAATTAGAAAACATCCTAGTCTCCACAAATAATGCCAAAATATCTACTTGTACATATATATAAATATGTAAAAAAGAACATTAATATAGTTTCAGACACGGTGGTTTATACCACTGATTTAGAAACAGAATTTAACTTTCTTACTGTTTATAAAGTACACCAACCTTCCAGTAAGTATAGGAAGTTATAAAAGAAATTCAAATTGTAATTCTTACACATGTTGCCAGTTAGATTATTCATTAAAACGCACTTACAGGTAATATGAATGAGGATATGGACCCAGGATTGAATGATATGCAAATTGCTTACCTTGTTTAATACTTTAGAAGTTTGTACAGTTCACATAAACTTCCCGTTTTATTTAGTTTGGCTGGAGGTTTGTCTATTCCTTTGGATTAAAAATTTGAAATTTACTCAATGGCATGCGGATATCGTTCTTGCTAGGTTCTTGTATCCACGGGCCTTCCGTAGAAATTTGAAATTTCTCTATTTGTTATCCCTTTTGTACTATAAGAAGTATTTGAAAATAACTTTCCACGCATCAACAATTTTAGTCAAATACGCCTTAAGGTATCTGCGTTCATTTGTGATCATGCCTAACTTTGGTTACTAAATTTCCTTAACGAGGTTACTGTTTTGTATAGATCTTGCATGTTATTTATTTTAGCGTTTCTTTCTATCGTCTCAATTGTCGGTGTCAACTATTTTCACTTTTGTTTCTGAATCCGTGAGGGACGTAGTATCTCGCATTAGTGTTGTTGTTGGCATCTGTTTAGTTTTTATTTTCTAGCGAGCGCCTCCTTGTATGCTTTCGTCTTCATGAAGTTTAAGATATTGTTCATCAAACCTATGCTTTGTTCTGCTGTATCGTTTTATCTACCGGTTCCTTTGCGTTTCCCGTGACCGTATCGCGAATTTCAACCCACAGCATTGTTATTTAGATTTACTTATTAAGTATCTCCAATTTTCCTAGTTAGTTACTGCATGGAAATAAATCACTTCCTATAAATCAAAACGTGCACATTTATTCTGTATTTTCAATATTTATCTCAGTTTACTTGGCAGAAAATGTTGAAAGAAAACATGGATCAGGTTGGTAGCGCTAATAGAGTGAGAGTTTCAAAATATAGAAAAGTAGATGTACTGATATACTGAAGAAGTCAGCAGTGGTATCAATCGTTTCTCCTTATGAGCAATGAAAACAAAACTCATCAAGTTAATTTACACTAAAAACGTATTTAATCTTCTAGTGGTTAAAACTTTTTGTTTGAATAGTCAAAAATTATCAAATCATACTTACTTGGCTCAGTGGTAGTCGCTGAAAATGGTAGAAAACATTACATATTAATATATTTAAAAACAATTTGTATCCATCGAAATAGAGATATATATCGTAAACATTTCCCACAACATTCATCTTATAAAAGAAAATCCATGCCATTATTGCAGTCTGATGAAACACGACTTATTCACGAAATAAGTATATGAGGGGCTATTTGTTACCTATCTGTGTTTTAGTCTTTTATTTTAAGGCATCGTTATGAGCGAATTCCTTTAAATATTATTGGAATTTATGAGTATCCTGTTTGAATAGATTTTCTGGATCGTTCACTTTTTATTGACATAATACAATATTTGAACTGTTAGCTTAGAAAAATTATCTTTTGTAGGAATTATAAAAAATCATAGTTTCCAAAAATAATTCCAAAATATCTACTGGTACATATATATTCCTTAACGAGGTTACTCTTTTGTATAGATCTCGTATGTTATTTATTTTAGTGTTTCTTTCTATCTTCTCAGTTGTCGGCGTCATCTGTTTTCGCCTTTCTTTCTGAATCCGCGATTGCGTAACATTTCGCATTAGTGTTGTTGTTGGTATATGTTTTGTTTTTGTATCGAGCGCTTCCTTACATGTTTTTTTTTTCATAAAGTTTAAGATATTGTTCATCAAACCTATGTTTAGTTCTGCTGTTACTTTTCAACTAACTGTTCCTTTGCGGGTCCCATAAGGGTATCGAGAATTTCAACCCACAGCATTTTTATATCGATTTAACTATTGAGAATATCCAATTTCCTAGTTAGTTACTGCACGGAAATAAAGCACCTCCTCTATCTCACAACTGCACCTTTATTCTGTATTTTCAATATGGATCCCAGTTTACTTGGCAGAAACTGTTGAAAGAAAATATGGATCAGGTTGGTAGCTCTAATTGAATAAGAGTTTAAAGTTATCGAGACGCAGATGTACTGATGTACTGAAGAAGTCCGCGGTGATATCAATCGTCTCTCTTTATAAACAATTAGAAGAAAACTCATCTAGTTAAATGCCAAATTCTATTCACACTAAAAAAGTCTTTAATCTGCTAGTGGTTAAATTCTTGTGTTTAAATAGTCAAAATTTATCATATCGTACTTACTTGGCTGAGTGGTAGTCGCTGAAAATGGTAGAAAACATTACATATTAATATATTTACATACAATTGCTATCCATTGCAATAGAGATATATATCGCACACATTACCCAGACTATTCATCTTATAAAAGAATATTCATGCCATTATTGCATTCTGATAAAACAAGACTTATTCAAGGAAGAAGTATATGAGGGTCTGTTACCTATCTGTGATTTAGTTTTTTATTCTAAGGCATCCTTATGAGCGAATTAGTTTAAATATTATTGGGATTGATTAGTTTCCTGTTTGAATAGATTTTCTGAATCCCTCACTTTTTTATTGACATATTACAATTAGCTTAGAAAAATTACTTTTTCTAGGAATTAGAAAAAATCCTAGTCTCCAAAAATAATGCATCTCCAGTTAAAGAATTTATATACAGTTTACTATTACAAGATACTGTAATAAAAAGATAAATTAAAATATAGAGTTAAGAATACAAATGTTCAACTGCATACATTTGAGGTTAGGCATCCGGCTGTTTAAAAAAATGACAAATGTTCGGAATTCCAGAAGAACTGCCATTTAGGTCCTCCATGCCACCTTATTCTTTCACTATTTTTTTATTTTATACAGAAAATAAAATATAAAGTAATAGTTACATCAAGAAACAAAATAAGTATGATTTATAAGTAACGACAAATAAGTTTAAATTGAAGAACAGAAAGGAGAATACAACGTTTTGATTGGTTGTATTTAAAGAGAGGCATCTGGTTATTCCAAACATGACAGATCTTCGGAACTCCAGAAGATCTGCCATTCTGTACCCGGCTGCCACCTTACACTTTCTGTATCAAAACTTAGATTAAGGTAAGACTAAAGAAAAAAGGAAAGAAGAGATTAAATAGCAACAGGAAAAAAAATGACTTCGATATAGAAGTATTTATAAATATTGTGCTAACATAATTATTTGAATTCAAGGTAAGGCAACCGGGAATTTCAAAGATGGCAGATCTTCGGAATTCCAGAAGGTCCGCCATTTTGGTCCTGGCTACCACCTTACTCTTTCTGTAACAAAACTTAGATTAAGGTAAGACTAAGAAAGAGAGAGAAGAAGAAATAGAATGACAACAGGAAAGAAACATTGACTATGATTCAGAAGTATCTATAAATACTTCTGAATATGAGATGATGAATATAACGAATGATAGGATGTACCATGGACAATTTAACAGCTAAAGTAGTAGCTGCTACAACATTGTGTTAGTCTCATAATATGCAAATACGCAGAGAGTGGGGCCATAAGTCTTGTTAGGACAGTCGGATAAAATAAAAACTACGAGACACAGAAATGAAATGTCCCTTAATATGTTATAGGCGAGGAGTGAAATGTTGCACACCATACCACGTTTCCGTCTGCCATGCTGAAATCCGCTATATTGGTTTCAACCTGAAAATTTGAAATGGTAACATAGCCATGCGATTTATCAAATATCACCACAAATAGAATGACGCAGTTAAAGTTACGATAACTGTAATCATGTTGCCCTTATGAACCATATTAAGGTAGGGTTTTAACTCGGCGGGTTATTCTGAAAGAAATGATTACATACCATACGGACCTTGTAATATTTTGTTTCATTCAGGGCACCCACCCTTCCACCTCTGCCTCTTTGCAATCTCTGCACAAGCCAAGTTGTGAACTTTCAAATTGGTGCAGCACGTTCATATTTGATTTCCTTGCCTTGGGAAGTCTTGTCCCTGGAGATTCTTGGATTGCCGGAGTTCCGGCATTCCAAGAACCTCTTCTGTTTCACCTGTACAAGACAACTGGTGTTGTGGGACTTGCTTTGACCAAGTATCCATAATGTTTTCCTGGTCTTGTGTTCCTTTAACTTTTGGAATATTTGCATGGGAGGGGCCCTACCTACTATATACTTTACTTTAACACAAATATACATAACATATATAGACGTCACAGACAGCACAGGACATACACAACACATACTTGGTTGGCTGTACCTCTTGGCTTCTTCTTCATATCTGCAACAGATAGAAAGAAGTGGTAGGTGCGCATAGGAGTGATGTAGTGTCCTAAAAAGTTTTTTCGCCATCCTTCCCTATTGTTCCATTTCCTCGTTGCTTGATTATATGAATATATGAATTTGGGGGGTACACTAGCACTTCCACAGACAGTAAATAATCCTCTTCTTAACTGCTCTTCCAATTTCCACACAATAATATATTTAACTTTATCACTATTTCACATCACATTCATTCTATCACTCACTCATTCCTTGTTATATGTCACTGTCTTTTCCGGATTTCAGAAAATTAGCATTCGTAATGTTGTTCGCATATATCCCACTCACTCTTGGTTTCCCTAACTTCGACCAACTCATTCAATCTTCACATTCAGACACACTTTAAAAGCATCTCCTAGGACAGAGTTCCGCCCAAAGGCACTTATCCCACTGGGTTGCAGCGGAGTACTTCCACTCCTTTATGTGTTACAAAGTTCTCTTGATAGATCTTCCTTAAGCTTTTTCCACTCCAGGGCGTACGTTGTTACGCGATTTCGCGGTTGTCGCGGTTATAGTTTCCGATTCACAGTTTGTAATATTTAGCATTCTTGGACCGATGTTCGCGGTTGGCACGGGTTACTCGATTGGCGGATCTTTAAGGGTGAGTCGTGACTTGTGGTCTTCTTTCTTCTTGTCTTGCGGGGTAGCCTACGCCTTCCTTAAGTTTCCTCTTATGGAAACTCGATATCTTATGAGTCAGCTCCCTGAGGGCTGTCACCAATTCAGGAGTTTGCAGAACCTTCGTGGTGCCCCCCCCCCTCAAGGAGCTCTCTTTCTTCTCTAGCTTCAGTTTCCCTACAATGAAATACTTAATGGTCCGGCGTAGCCACTGTACTACAAAGATGACGCATGTTGTCCTCCACGATCGTCAAGTGGTACAGTTTTTGACGATAGGGACCGCGGCCCGTCAAGAGTACAATAATCCATCTGTTATTTCAATCTTATTGTTCAGCTTCTCCTTTATATCTGAAGAAAAATCGTAAAGCATTCTTCCCTTTTCAAACTTATCACATAACATCTGCCATTCTCCAGTAAGAATGATCTCCATGTCCGCTACGTCCTTCACCAGCCTGTGGAGAATATTTAATACCTTTTCATTATTGTTCCTCTTGAGCCAATACTTTACACCTAATTTCTTCACCCAAACAGCCAGAGTGACCGGTAAAGTTTCAACAGGGGTTATTCGGTATGCCCCACATATACGCAGCAGCAGTTGTCTTTGTGCCCTGTGAATTATTTGCTTTTCTTTCACGTCTTTTATTTTGTGACATCACATCCTGGCATCATATCCCACTATTGATCTTATGACATCGTGGTTGGTTCTACCAATTTTCATAAGAATTTTTAGTACATTCAATTTCAATTTTACCAGTTTGTGAGTAATATTTATAGCCTTGTTCTTAATTAGGGTTGTATGATTCCTGAAGTCTAATTACTCATCCAGGGTTAGTCGCAAATACTTAAAGTATTTTTTTCTCTTGATCGTTTTCTTATTTACTTTGATAATCGGTCCTGTGTTAAAATTTAGTTTCCATTGAGCTAGAGATACGAAATTTGGAACAAAGGTGCATTATGACAAGTAGTTTTGGGAAATATTTTAACATTTGGGAATAGTGGCCATCTTGGATCCAAAATGACCGCCCAAAATCCCATTTTGCACACCGTTTGAGCTGGATAAATGCAATTTTACTTAAATATGTACCCTCACAAGTAGGTCACGACAACGTAAGAAAACGTTCAAAAAAGTCAATTTGGATCCAAAATGGCCGCCCCAAAAACCAAATTTCCAAATCATTCAAGGTAGAGAAACGAAATTGTCTATGAAGGTGTATGACCAAGAGAAGGTTACAATGAGTCCGCAAACTTTCCTTTAGGGGCGTAGCCTCCCGTGGGAGGTTGCAGATGGACTCCATGGTGGTGTAGTGCTGCAGGGAAATTTTGGTTAACATAAAGGAGGCGCATCCTCTCAAAAACACTGAAGTTGGGGGCGAAACCCCTACGGGGGTTTGGGGACAGCGCACCAGCGAAATAAAGCGAGTATATATATATATATATATATATATACGTGTTGTGGGGTATCGTTGAACAGCTCTTGATGAATAATCTACAAATCAATAAATAGTTTCTCGATAGTTCCCATATAAGGCGAAATTTGAATTTTTGAAAAAAAAAATTCGAGATCTACCTCAGCCTGTAGGCCTACCGAAAGGGATTTTTTTTATTGCACGCAAGATTAACTCGTGTTTTCACAATGCGCTCTTCCTATCGCTAGTCACAAGTGCCCTGTTGTAGTGTCTCAAATACAAGAAACTCCTATTACGGCGGGATCATTGTCGCACAGGCACATTACTCCTTGACCGTAAATGAGACTGACAAGCAGACAGTTTCCAATTATCAATTTAGTGGATTCGTAGCATGTCGGAAAGATAATACGGAGAACCCAAGATCGAATCATGGTGTGGTTTTCTTTTTCTTTTTTATAGAAAAAAAGTTTCTCTTTTCATATATATAAAACAACATTTTATAATTAATTTTACATATATATATATATATATATATTATAATATATATATATAAAAACGCATTGAGCTTCTGCGTAGCCTAGTCAGTAGACTTCAGTGCGAGCGGTCCCGGGTTCGATTCCCGGTGGGGGTTAAAAATTTCGGTGTTGACCCAGAATCGTGAGGACAACTGGGGAGCTGCAGTGAATAAAAGACAGTGGCGATCACAGTGAGAGCTTCGGCTCTGCTCTCCCAACCCGTTTGGTCAGTGGGAGCAGTAGACCAACTCCTCCCTTCGGGGAGAGGCCTCATCCAGTAGTGGATTGAATATGGCTGTTATTTATTATTATTATTATTATTATTATTGTATAAACGCATTATTAAATTTAATAACATTAGTGACCAAGGGCACGTAGAAGTTTGATAAAGTCAGGTATGATGTTCTCTTTTATTGCACACGCGACTGAATCGTGTTTTCTCAGACATTCGAAAATAGGCCTTCTTGTTTTGAGACGCTAGTGGCCTTGTTCCCTTCTTCAAACTGACTAATATTTCCAAGGCGAGAGAAATTATTCTATTACTACCAATCGTTCTTTTCTTCTACCTTATGATAAGCGCGTATAAATTGAGATGCGTTTTTTAATAAAAAAAAACTAATTTCAATTATTTAGCGTTTGTTCACTTCTTCAAATTGCTGGTTCATTTTTTCTAAACTTTGTGAATTTTATGGACTTTTTAATGTGCGTACTGTTTTCACTGCCTCAAAGGAAGAAAAATGTATAATCGCAAGACCAGAGCTTTCCTTCGAAATTACAATATAAAGAGGAATTTCTCTTAAAAATTAAAAAAAAAACTTTAGGTGAAGGAGTACCGAACCCGAGACCACTGAATCCCAAGTCCAATGCCTTACCCATTTTTTAAAACCATTTTATTAAATCTGAATTGAATTACAGAATCAGAATACACGGAAAATATAAAAAACGTTAAATGCAAATAAAGTTATAAAACAAATTAAACAATAACATTTCAAAATAACCTATTTAAAATATAAATAAAATATAAACCACTTTAAAATTAAAGTTATGCGATGAACTGGTATCGAACCCGGAATCACTGCATTACAACTCCAGCGCCTTATCCATTACTCCATGTAGCCAACTATCACTCAGTTCTATCTGAGAGCTCTTTATATCAATTCCGTACACGAGTAACAGACGCTACTAATTACGTGGTGTTCACACGCCATGGTTGTCCTCTCTGCAGACAAGTCTATGCCATTTTGTTCCGTTCTCCCAGCAGTTCTGTTTGTTTAGAAAACAGGAGACAATCTGTTTTACCATTAACAAGCTTCGGAGAAAAATAGCAGCTCAGCCAGTAACTGCTATTTTTCATCAGTTGTAGCAGTCATAGCAATTTATCCCATGTAGCAGTGAAAAATAGCTGCTACGCTAGTTTTTCCTATCTCTATTTCGTACCTATTTGTGAAGGGTTTACTAATGTTTTTTTGCTTTCTTTGTGTATTGTATAGATGCGCCATCCCGTCCAGATATCAAATCCGGCATAAAGTAGATTTTCACATTTTTGGCGTTTATTGTCTTCTTCAAACTGCCGATTCAATTGATCAACATGATATGAGCAGTTGGAAGGAGGATGTGGACATTTTGTAAATAAGTGAAGATTTAATTCAACATTATGAAATTCAATATTTAATAAACGAATAAATTATGCATTCTTATTTAGCACTGTTAAACGCATTTTCACAATAATACTTGCACTTCCTTGCCTTCTTCCTTCAGTTTTCACTAGTCATTTTACCCTCAATTAAAGGAATTTCATTTTTCCTATAAATTAAACTTTCGCTCATCTTTGGCAGGTGGAAAAGTTTGAAGAAAGTCTTCATGACACGATTACCCGAAAATACAATGAAGGGAACATACTGGAAGGTAAAATAGTCCTAATACGCATACGAACTAACGCGCATAATAAACTATAACTAATGTTTTGGATTAAGAAAAGAAAACTACATAGCATCTGGGTGGTAATGTATAGGTAGAAAGAAAATAAAGAAAATCTCAAGAACTATTTTGTTTAGGAAAAGTTTGAAATTAACACGAATGATAAATAAAAAAAATAAAATCATTGGAGAAGATCGACAATTAGTATAATAACTTTGTAGTTTTCTCAAACATTATGATGTAATTAAATAAGGGCAATTTTCGTCCTAAACATGAAAATAAACAAGCGAGGCAAGAAAGTTGCTAAGTGAAATTAAACAATAACGAAACTGATTAAATTCCCTTTTAATTGGTTGTTAACTTTCTAAAATGAGTACTTGAACCAATAAATTACACAATCCGACATTTTGAGATGACTTTTCTGATGACTTAGATTTTTGTTCTGTTTTTATATAATTGGAGGACGCTGATAACGAAACTGAACTTCGTTTTACTCTAACACATCAGGTTTCTTCAGAAAAAGCGCCCAAACACGGGAAAATGACGAGAATTGCGTTCACGGTGATTTGAAATCGGAAATATGCGTAGATGTCCAAAATATAATTTCTTTTTCTGTAGCACATGTATTTTTTAATCTACAGCTAAATTAGGCATATAAATGTTGAAATCTACATACACATATGTACTACATAAACAAAAATGGAAACCCCTACGCATCAATACGTCAATTTTACGCATGGATATTTATATTTCTATGGTAAATATATAAAGACATATCTGCAATGCTTTAATCGCCATTAGTGTTGTTTTTTGTAGTATTTATAGTATCAGTAGCAATACGTATAGACGTACTATACCAAATATGTTAAAATACTTGGCAAGTACTATAGTAGCAAATATACATGTAACACAGATGCATAAATGAAAGTAGTTCAATGGTTTGTAACACCTATCGAAGTAATAACAATGGCTACTCAAACATACACATGAAACACAAATCAATAAATGAAGCTAGTTCAGAAACAAAAGAATGCAAAACGTCATTCCCTTTTCAGAAGTCAACAAACATCAGCAAGCATGTTAATATTCCACCTTCCCTGATATCTTTTCTCCATGAGTTTAATTGTCTGGTGGAATCTCTCTCCGTGTTCCTCACTGAACTGTTCCAAGTTACTTGCGAAATAACTCAAGTGACTATGCAGAAAGTGTAGCTTCACACTCATGTTACATCCCAATCGTCGGAAGTGTGGTAATATATCACTGACCAGCTCTTCGTAGTTTTCAGCTTTGCTATTACCCAATAAGTTACTGACTACATTTTTAAAACTTGTCAACGCAAGCAGTTCAACTTCACCCATCGTATTCTCAAAAACTGGATCCTTCATCAACTTCTGTATCTGTGACCCTGTAAATTCTCCTTCATTCAGTTCCTCCTGTGCTAGTTTTGGAAACTTGCCAGAAATGTATTTGAAGCATGTGCTATGCGTGTCCAAAGCCTTCATGAATTGTTTCATAACCCCCAGCTTTATGTGTAAGACACTAGAAGGTTCCACTAATGGTACATGGAGAACATTTTTCTCACCAGGGACGAATATAGTTCTGGGTGGCCACAGATCTTGCTTCCAGTAATTTCCAATCAGCAACATTGTATTCTATTTCAAGGTGATGAATTAAACTATTTACGTTTGAACGGTACACCATACAGTCGGACTCTGAAAAGAAGGGCCAGAGCTCCTGTTCACGATGCCTGTACCATGCAAAATTTGTTCCCGGTGCGAGTAGTTCTTTGACTTCAGAGTAGCGCCCAAAAACTGTGCCTTTCCTTTCGTTAAATTAAGGTTCCTGACTCGATTGTTGAGTTCACTCTGTGTAAACTGATGACTGTTTTCCGTACCGGTACATAAACATCGGATGATGTTTGACCTTCATCTTCCATGTCGGAGCTAGTGTCACTTTTGTCAGGTGGAACAGGGATGGGTAAATGTTCGTCATGTGGAATAGGTCTAATTGCGGACGGAAGGTTGAGATACACAATGTCCTTTCTAGTTTTGGTACTGTCCTTTAACTTTCACAAGACAAAAGTAGCAGTCAGTGCTATGGTCCCTCTGATGTCTCCAAGCCATAGATGTGGCGAACGTCATATATTTCTTAACACCTTTCATCCACAGTCGTAATCCCTCGACATAAGACCGACACACAATGTGAGGCGCGAAGTTCTTGTCTTGGTCACCGATATCCATAGCAAAGTACGCCCGGTATGCTACCTTCACAAACTTATCTTCTGCCGCTATTTTTCAAAAACAAACCTACCACAAATGTCACAAAATGAATTTGGGTGATATATGCAACCTCGATTCGCCATGATAACTACTTGTTATTTTCTAACAACTGCAAAACAAACACCTACACCGCTGCAGAACAGACAACACTTACTCGAACTTATAACTGTCTGCTATATGGTTTTAACCTGACGTCTGGGTGTTGCCATATTTTGCGCGGTTGCCAAATGTATGTTTCGTATGCACCAAACACTATTGTGTTTATTCCTCAGTCAACATGTTTTTTTCAAATTGTGGAAAAACCTGATGTGCTAGACAAAAAAGGATTGCGTATTTGAATTCAGGAGGAAAAAATTGCATCAGAAACAGTGTTTACATATGAGTCATAAATTTTATGCATGACTTTGTTATTAATATGCAATTTATTTTAAAAAAAAACTAAAACGGGTGAACTACATATAATATGTAGCAGCTTCTAAGTGTTTGCTTCTAAGTGTTTGCTTCTAAGTGTTTGCCCTTCAATATGTTTGCTTCTAAGTATAAGCATTTAAATACATAAAAAAACTCAATATGACCTACACCGAATATTTAAAAACGATTTCATCGGTAACGGCGAAGAAGTGCATCTTAGCCCTTTGACAAAGTAACACTCAGGTCTTTTGTTACAAAAATTAAGAATCGAAAATAAGAGTTACAATTGACCAACTCTCATTGTCAGTTTGACTATAGCTTAATACCATCAAAATAAATAGATTTAAATTGTACTACCTTGTTATTGCTTTATACGAAGTAGAAATAAACTTGTAATAAACATTACCCCGCACAATAGACAATTTCTGAGTAGTTTCTCTTATTAATTCATCCTAGTTACCTGCATTCCAAATCTTTTCAAAATTTTATGTTTTCGTGTAATAAAGACCGATGGATGTAGGCGTAGTTGTTTCAAACTTTTCATCAACGTTGTTTGAAATGTATTGGGTTAAGGGGAGATATCACACGTGTTGATCTCCATTAAAATTCAACATCAAGACAGATACATGGGATTAATACAAAATTTGCAGAATATGTAGAGCATGAAACGATAAGAACCTGATTAAAACGACTCTTCTGTGACGAACCAGATGTGCCGAATATGCACATAGGAACATAAATCGGAGACTGGGCAGAGATCCACAGTACAATTGTAGGTGACCCTTGGTGTGACGTGAGTGGGAGTATATGGTAAAAAGATGTCTCACCGTAGACTGTGCCAGCCTATACATCAGGTGGCCACTTTTGATCGCGGAGAAATTGTAGAGTATTGCGAGTTCGGTTTAATATTGAACGACATTGGTACCCTATGCAACAGACAGCGTCCTAGCGCAGCGTATATGGACTCGAAGTTTCCAGAGACGCACTTGATATATCCAACGACCGTGCTATACCACACTCTATGAATAATTGTGCATATGGCTCTGGCGAATAGAACGGCCACGCCCCAAACAGTTTCACATGCACTGACTGATGTTGCATTTTGTCCACGTTGCAGTTCTTTCCTCATTATGATAATTTTCTTCTGTCTATGATATTAGGTGAAAGGAAATACATCAGAGACTTCATACAAAGGCGAATTGAAAAGCCACACAGTCAGTTTATAAAATGGAGTCAATTATATTCTTCTTAACTCCTAAAATTAACTTTGCTGTAACAGAATATCTTGAAGGTAAGGTATTATAAAGGACGCTTGTAAGGTAACTCCTCCAGAAAATCAGGGATAATTATATTAAATCGCAAAATACTATCACAAACAGTGACAAATTGGGATATAAAATGTTTCCTTTGCTAAACCCAGACAGTTAAACAATGTGTCAAATTGGTAACAGGAACTTAACGCAGAGACTACGGAGCTCAATCCAGAGATGAACACGTAGAATCTCAGTATTGTCAAGATCAACAATACCGAAGTTCTCTCATATATCAAAATTTTAAGTTACAAGTTATATATTGAATGATTTAGAAAGGCATATCTTAACTAGTATATAATTTTGAACATCTGTTAAGTTCTGCGAAACACCTTATGTGGCTGGTTGGTTAGTCAAACAAGAGTACGTAATTATTTGAATTTCAGCTTCTACTTTACATATGAAGGGAAGTATATACTTCGTAAAGAAGCAATTTTCTGAGAACAATTGAAATGCTTGATGAAATATCATGGGAAATCACATTATATTTGTAAAAGTGAATTTTTGACCGCAAAGCACGAGCAGTAAACAATGATATGAACATTACGTCGATACTCTTTAGTTTATGTTGTTCATGTAATTTACATCTAAATAGAGGCACTTATTGTGTCGTTACCACCCATAAAATCCATTTTATATTATCGTAGCACTTCGATCAAAGTATACTTAATATTTAAAAAGAAAATTACGAAAAAATACAAAATTTCTAAATTTTCCTACATTTTAAAAGTTATCCTGGATCGAAAGATTTTACCCAATTTTTACTTTCTCTTGTATTTTTCTTCTAATTATCATAGGCTAGCTTTCGGTACTATTGTCCCGAAAAATACATATTTTTTGACCACTCTAATGTTTAACAGACTTGGTTGTATCTCCAATTTCCATCAAGATAGTTTAATACATTTCTTCAGGATATTTTTACATTATTTCATCTTGATCACATTATTCATTTAAATATTACTACCTCATAAACACTTAGAAACAATGTTGCTCAAATTGTTTGCTGGATTTTGCTACTCACGGGAAACGGACGGAGGAAACGGAGTGGTAACTATGTTGAGTGTAAATCATTCAACATTTTAATACTTTATGTCAATTGTCATGTTTAGTAAACCTTTTATAGTAGTGTAGGCTAGTGATGAATTACCTAAAAATTATCTTCTACGCCTAAAACTTTTCTGGAAATACTGTAGCAAGTAAGAAATAGGAAATATATTGGATAGCGATATACACATATTCTTTGATTGTGGACAGTACTTTGAAGGTTACGTCTTATTTATTTTTTGCCATATCATAAACAATGGCTAAAACGAAACGGTTAATTTGGATTTTGAGTACCACACGCATATAATAACATTATTTATTTTAAATGTTCGTCTCATTATTTATATTAATGACTTACCACACATTTATCTTTCGTTACCATAGTTTTATCCCATTGTTATCAAACTCTAATGATAATGAAAACATATCTTCTTTTATGATTTCTTTGTATTATTAATATACGTTACTGTATATATTAGTAGTATATAGATAACCTAGTATAAATTTCCATAGAACATGTAATTAGAAAATGAGGAAAAGAGAAGCAAAAAGTTAGAAATTGTAGAGTGCTAAATTAATAACATTAAAATATATTGCAAAATATAGTAATGAAGAAGTTGACACAGAATTTAGTTTATAGAATTATTTGGTCCTGAACAAGAATACCAAAATAATTAACGACAATCTGTTCCATCTTAAAATAAAGGAAAAACAGCACTATGCTTTATATTATTAATAAAATAAGTAGGCATAGCAGTGTTCAAAAATTAAAGGATTACAAACTTTTTTTTAAAAGAAGTACGAAGTATATATTTGAGAAGGCTTCTTAAAACCTTTCCACAGTTTATCGCCATCACTCACAATGTTCACCTAATTGGTATGGATATTTGTAATCCTTCCAGGGGCAGATTTGTCCCAATTCTTAGTGTCTGAGCTATTTTTGCTGTTCATTTTTCCACTTGGTATATGGCTACATCTCCAGTGTGCCCTTAGTTACACAAAAATATGAGGACGTTTATAATCATAATATATAAAATGTGGAATGGTGTAGATGAGCTACATTTTGGAGTAAAATATTAATATGGCCTGCTTCTTGAAATCGGCCTATTACATTAAAGACATTCTTTCAAATAATAACTGGATCATCTGTCATATCGAACAATATGAAAATGTTCACAGAATATTCCATGTGTCAGATTTGACCTTAATGTTTTGATGTTTCAAGTAAGGCAATGTCTTATTTGTGAATACATGTACTGTAAATTTACAATGAACGAAACTCCGACACGGTAACAAGGTAGGTCAAATGTAATACCGAATTTGATTTTCTGAAAACGTTTCCTGTTCTTATAAATGTCATTTGACGCACTTAGCTTTTAGAAAAAGAAAGATCTCCATCCAATATAGCGGATTTCATAATGTAGCGTAGCGGTTGCTACGTCAATAATCTAGATCAAAAGTTAGTTGTTTCCCGCCTTTTCACATTTGTGTTCAACAATGTTTTCTTTTATTGAGGGTATATGAAATGGAAGGAAGTATGTACATTTACTTTTAACTACATGCATCAAGTGTGTGACAATATTGGACATGATGCGACTTTTAACTATCATTTTAGACTTCTACACACCGAAATACCGTCAGGGTATCTGAAATTAGAAAAAACGTTTTCCCTTAGTGACCAGTGTAATTAACGAAATATAAATTAAAATATAATTTGGCGTTTGGTATGACTTAACATATAGTGTGCGAAATATGGTCACTAGTTTAAAATTTCGTTCGTTGTAGTACTATGCTCCACTTATCGAAGGAGCTAACAAATTTTGTCTGTTTCCTGTTTGTTCAACCGATAAAATATAAATTAAATTTCTAGATGCTTATTGGCATAAATACTTGATCCTTATATGTCTTTTTAAAACTTTTGCCAAATATTGTAGCTTGCAGAGCATTCATGTCACAGTTTGAGAACTTTTAGTTCTTCATTCATACACCATACAAATAATTTGACAAGGCCAAAGAGATAGTTTAAATTTGGCAACTCCTTTTTGTAAATTATTTTTGAGTATTGCAGTATACATAGACAGAAATTTAATTTTAAATCTTTCCGTTATGTGCTATTAGCAATAAAATATATTTAAATTAACATAGCACATTATGTACTTACTACAAACATTGCAAGATTTTGGGCACTTTTTCCTCACCCAACTGTATTTACATTTTCCTTTAGACGCCCAGTAACTACACTTTTTAGAGTAATCAATGCAATCAGCATCTATGGAAGAAACCAGTATGAAGTACTATTTAAACATAAATTTATTGAAATGTTATCTACGTTATGTAATTTTTCCGACATCATCTAACTTTCTAAATACACACAAATTCATAAGCATATATTATTAAAATGGCTACCACTTAAAGAATTAATTGCAGTAAATAATGTAAAAGCTACTGCATAGTTTAAATCAATTCCATAGCATAGGAAAACAAGTTATTTAAGTATTGCCATCCTCTAACCACAAGTAGGTCGAAAGTTATTACAAGACCTTTTTTCTTAATTTTGAAAGTAGCATACTTTTGGATATGTCACCATGAAAATTACTGAAAAAGCAATGTTACACAAAATACGCCGTTACATATAAATGAACAACTGATAATAGTTATC
>JAGDQP010040464.1:0-17284 GCA_022664845.1 Lepisma saccharinum | reverse complement strand
TTTAAAATAAACGAAGAAACGTTTTTTTCTTCTCATTGTTTATGCCCACCTGTTTAACCTTTTCCAGTGGGCCAAAACAAAATCTAGTTGCTGTCTATTAGCATACATATGCAGTTGGACTTCGCTCGTTGCTTTCATTGTGATATATTAATTTGCTAGTAAATTTTATCAATGTCTGCAATGAGGTTCGAAGCTGGAACTTTCCGCATTTCGTCCTTTGTAGATCGTCACTCTAACCACTTATCCACGCTTTTTAAAGAAACTTTATTCCAAATTTCTTTTTACCATTATATTTTAACCTTATTATTAAAGAGATCTTTTTTTTATCTTTACTTATATCCTAAGTTAAAACCATAAAACAGAAATATCCATGTTGTGGGCGGGATTCGAACCCACAATCTTGGAGTCAATGGACTAACGCCTTAACCTGTTTAGTTGAAATCTGTCATCGATCGCCATGAAGCCATGTAGCTAGTATAACTACAAATTTAATATTTCTTTTATGTTACGAAAACTGTATCTGAAGTAAATGCATTCGTATTGGTTGAAGGCAGTCACCACAAATCCAGATGTGTCGCCGTTCAGCTGCATGTGGAGGCATTTTACTAACAGGATGATAAAAATACGTGTTTTCTATACATATTTTTAAATTGGTTGCCGACGAGACGAGACTTAGGCTGTCTCATTTGGACAATATCTTGTTCAGAGAGTTTCTCGTATCGAAAAGATGTATACTTTACATTACTTTGCATTGCTATAGTCATTTCTCTGTCTCGTCTCATGGTAACGTTATTTTTAACGTTGTACGAGTATATAGACTATCCACCTATTCAACATATTATCCTATGTTTAATAATAGCTGAAAAGAAATTCAAATGAACAATGAGAATAAACGTTAGTGGACGATAAAAAAATAAAACATTTTCGAAACATTAATAAGGCGTTTTATTATCGATGATTTATAGTTGAAAAAAGTCAATGAAAATAACATTGAATAGAACACTAATAAACGAATCCAAAAATGTGACCATCTGAAGAATCACGTACTCAGCGATAAAATTCAATTCTAAAGACGATGACAATATTTCGTACGTTTCAAAAAGATTATACTATTATATTTGTATTTCTCAATAAGTGTAATATGTCGCCTCAAAAAGACGCATATGAAGCGAAATCTATCATAGTTGAAAAGAGATCACAGTAACGTCCTATCAAGGAAATAAAATGTTAGTTCAAATTTACTTTAAAATTCAATCTGTTTTCAACATACAAATAAAAACGGGATAGACGTAATTAATTTTATTCTATTCAATTTAAAGTACAGTTTCTATGCAATTAATTTAAAAGGACACGTATGAAACGTAATCTATGGCATAGTTCAATATAGCCTAACAGTTAAAAACACGCCACAATAACGTCCTATCAACGAAATCAAATTTTCGTTGGAATATAGATTGGATTGAAATTCAACATGTTTTCAATATGCAAAAGACAACACAATATAGTAGTTAATAACATCCAATTTGCTTTTAATTATAATTTTTATTTAATTAAATAAGAAAAAAATATCCCAGGAAACGAAATCTATACAACAGTTTAAAATAATAGTTGAATACACTAACAACGATAACAAGTCTTTGTTGAAATATGATTTAAAATTAAACGTACTTTTTTCAACCAATAATGGTTAATTAACTACATTATCGCATGGAACTGCGACGCTTGTATGTAGGTAGGGCTGTCGTCTGCAATATTTCGTATGTTGATCGTGTAAGGGCTGATTATCATGAAAGCTTGCGTTGCTTGCGATTTGGGTAAGTAGCCAATTGAAACATGTGTTTTATTGCCTGTTTTATTGTAAGATAGATGTAACACGTGTTTCAATTGGCTACTCACCCAAATAGCAAGCAACGCAAGCTTTAATGAATATCAGCCCTAATACTGTGTCACGAAACCTTATTCCAGGCAAGGCGGACCAGTGCGACAGATGGCACTATCAGTTTCCTTTTTTATACTATGGGTAATATATCGAGTTTCGTTTCTACTTTTATTCCATGGTCAGTC
Source organism: Lepisma saccharinum (assembly GCA_022664845.1). Taxonomy (NCBI): domain Eukaryota; kingdom Metazoa; phylum Arthropoda; class Insecta; order Zygentoma; family Lepismatidae; genus Lepisma; species Lepisma saccharinum. The sequence continues at coordinate 15,220 of JAGDQP010040464.1, read as the reverse complement.
TACGATCAGGCTCATGTATCGATTTGTCAGGAATAGGCCCCAGTGTGAAAGAGAAATATTTGTCTGTCTATACCGTGAAATGTTTAAGTGAAGATTTGCTTTAACTGTAAATGGGATTTATCTGTTTCAATTATATTTCGTTGAATTGACTTGATTACCTTGAATTTACAAGAAAAAAAAAATAGAATCAGATTCGTGAACTGAAAGTTACCTGCATATCAAGATTATTATCTTCGTGGTTTCCGGATGACGTCAGAAAACAAAGGAAGCGAAAGATGTACAAGATAGAACATACACACGTGCTAAGGAAAAAAAAAAGTCTACAAATCTCTTCTTCTACACCTTTTTTTTTTATCTGAAACAAGAGTAAAACTTTCCTACAATTTTTTGGTTATGTTTTTTTTAAATTAATGATTCACATAGAAAAAAATTCAAGGGCATCAAGGACGTCGCGTGTTTATGTACGTATGTGCCCCCTTCATATAGATATATAAACACACCCCCTGGCTCTACAACTTTCAGTAGAAATATTTTATTCACTCAGGCAAATACTTTTTTTAAATCTTCTTGTCAAGGGTTCGTTTAGGACTGACACAGTACTTTTCGTCTAGAAGGAAGGAATTCAATATGTCTAAATTACTGGTAAGTTCGTTTTAAATTATTACTCTAACGACCCCTTTACGTAACGATTATTGCTTATTCTTTTTGTCTGTATGTAACAATATGTGACAATAATCTTTTAGGGTATACTGCTCGAGCCTCTCAATGAAACGGTTCGATTTTGATTTTAGACTCAGGTCAGGACAGGATAGGGGAAAGCACGCGGGAAGTATTTGGCCAGGGCTTAAGTTGAAGATACTATGCCGGCATTTGCCCGGCGTGACTGAGGAAAAGTCTTGGGAAATTCTCAGTCAGGAAATTCTCAGTCGGCCCCTGGTATCGAACCCAGGACCTTCCGAGAATGAAACCAACGCTCTACCAACTGATCTACAACTGCTGGGTCTTTCATGCTTACGTCATGTACTTAATCTATATCGCAGACTAGAGCTACGCCAACTAGCAAATAGATAGAAACTGACTTCAGATTCAGAGATCTTGGTTTACTCAGCTATTGCTAAACTGGTGATATTAGAAACTTTCCGCGTGGTATTTATCTACACTATAGTAAAAACTAAACTAAACTGGGTGGCGCGACAGCCCTTTAAGGGTTAGTTCTACAATCGACCGCTAAACTTCTAGTCAGCGCTAAGTTGAGGCCAATTCTCATTTTGTGTACTTTCATTGGCCAAAATCAGACTTGGCTTCAACTTGGCTTCAACTGACTAGAAGTTTAGCAGTTAATTGTAGAACTGCCCCTAAGAGCCCTGACTTGTCAGACGACTGTATTACGTTCACGTAGAAGGTTTCGTGGTCAGCCTAATGCCTCGTCATAGCAGTGTGCTTGACTTTCATGATCACAGTCCACTACTTCTTTTATTCAAGTAGTTCTCCAATTGTCCTCGCGATGCTGGGTCAATGCCGAAAATTTTGAGTCCCCGCTGGAAATCGAGCCCGGGACCGCTCGCACTGAAGTCGAATGCACTACCGACTAGGCCACGCAGGATGCTCTTCTAGTCTATGCACTTCTGTGAAATTGACATGCAAATTGAATTTTCAATATTTTTCTTCATTTTTCACTTGAAATACTCATAGCAATGTCCAAAATATAGCTAGAACCTTCCTTTAGAGTTTTTTTTTTTTTAACTATACACACATCAGAAAATGGTCATGAAATTTTGCCTAAATTTTTACTAAAATCTTACAATCGCTTTTGTTCATATTTTTTTTAAATACTATTTATTTTCTTCTGTTTCACTTTCCTTGTCAGCAATGAGTTTTGTGATTTGACTGTTAATATCAATAGACACTTCCCAAGTTAACTTTATCCATTAGGCTGGCTTTTGATGTGCGTGCCAGTCGCGTAGTTTGCTTGCGATTTGTATGAGTAGCCAACACAAGTACTTAAAAACGTGTTTCAAATGAAAACCTAGCGCGTGCGTGAAAAGCTGACCTTAATTTACGGGTCAAAGGTAAACAAAATAATTAGAGATAGCGATTTTCTATGTTCTCCATCTCCTTGCCACCTGGTGTCAATGTAGCCAAACTAGAAATGAAGTAGTGCGCAATATATAAGGCTTTAATCTATTTGCTGACCCATAAGATGAAGAAACAAATACTTACTCAGCTTGCTCTCCGTACTATTATCTGTTTTCAAATGAAATGTAAAAACAATCCTTGAATACTAGCATTATTTCAATCTTCGTTCGGCTGGACTGACACCAGATGGCAATAGAAAAGATGAGGAATTCGCTATCTATAATTATTTCTTCTATGAAACGTACGCTTGTTATCTCTGTGCTGGCATTTTTTTTTATTATATCTTATTCTTCAGTTCAGCACGGGCTAGACTGTGCATATGATAGTGCATCCTCTAATTAATGTTTACGTGTTTTTTTTTTATATAAGAACTAACACATAAATCATATAATGGACTGCACAGCGATATCAAACGTATAAACCTGAAATTAGAACTGTAACTTAAGTACATATTAGTTTAGACTGGAAGTGAACATTTGAGATTAGCTGTCCCCCTCCACTCCCTGGCTTCATATATTCATTACTTGCATCTATCAGTCCAGCATCGCTTTCAGAGAGAGTTCAATGATCGATACCGTTCTAGCGAGAAAGGTTTCAAGGTCTAAGCGAGGAGAGAGCTCGCAGACTTCTGTAGGTCACACGGTAATGTTCATGACCTTAACAAAGACGCTCGAGGTGCAATCTTTTCTTATTATGGAACTTTTGATCTTTCGTTTTTTAAACTTTTGATTTTTAAATCTTTTGTTAGAGAACTAAACATTTAGCAAATACATCGATCAATTTGGTTCTAATTATTGGAAGATTTTATCAATAACTATTCAGATATCAAGTGTTATATTTTCATACAGTTCAACCATCATCACTCTGATCATTAACATTTTGTTCATAACGGTTGGTCCTTCAAGGCAATTTTTGCCTTCTCCATTTTGTAGGTGTCGCTTTTCTCTTTTTGCCTTAGCATTTAATTTTACTTCCTAAATACTTATTATAAGTGGCATCCTTTGTTGGTGAGTGCTAACACTCGCTACCTTATAATCAAGGTGTCCCGGTTTCAATAGGCGGTGGGAACATAGGTTGTTCGGAGCCTACTTTAAACTATAGGTCCTGTCTTTAGGACATCTTCATCCGATGTTATGTAATGGTAAACCAACATTGGTTCACCTTGCCTAGGGACCTTTGACTTATAGACCTGTCTTTGGGCAAAACATCCATCATCATCATCATCAATATTATCATTTCAGTACATTGGAGCTGCTTTCTTCCACTTCTTGCTTCAATTTTACCTTCCATTTCCTCACTCAGGAATGTTTACAACCGTTTACAACACTTTGTACATACACGGCCCCTTAAGTCTGTAAACACCTAAGAATTGAATTTATACCAGCACGGTTATGTTGGGTAATATAACTAGGAGACGAACATAACTTTATTAAAGTATAAAGCCCAGAAAACATGCCAAGTTGAAACAATATTGTTAGTCACTTGCTTTGAGCTTGGCAAAACAAGCATGAAAGAAACTTGTTGGAACAACGTAACGTAAGTGGCTTGGTATAACTAACCAACTCAAGCTTGTAGGAACGAACAGTTATGCGAGGAAGCTTGTCATACTCGAAGTTTATTTCAAATTTTATTTCGTTGCACTCTCGCTGTCGCCGTAAGCTAGGACTGTTTCGTCATAGGCTAATCTTCGCCAACTCCCATCGTTTTAGTACAGGCGTTTCTTGCACTCTGATGAACTAAGTATAAATAACACTTGGAATGGAAAATTGATATGACCCGGTCGGGGGCATAATCCCCACTGTCGAAAAATTAAATTAAAAAGGATTAGAAAAAACACACGATATATATATATAGCCCAATTTCCAAGAACTTTGGTTGGTAAACTTTATTTTTAAATGGGCCAGTCTTTTAGACTTCGGCCCATCACGATTCGCCTTTAAGTGTTAAAATCCACACCCATGCCCCTGCCTGGACTCGAACCCGGGACATTCGAGCCGATGACCTACCGCCGCAGGCCACTCGGCCACCCGGTCGGCAATTTCCAAGAACTGGTTCAACATTTAAAGTAATGACTTCAGCTTCTATTTGTGAACATTTCTACATGTGAACATTTCGTAGAAATGTTTACAACAATAAACCATGTTACTTGATTACTGTATTCTTTCATTGTAAACGTAAAGTACAACATAAAAGTGACCACTTATGGAGTATAAACATAAGTTATAATAACCAGTCAATGGTTCTCAGCATGCTTCCCCTCTTATTGTCTTTTTAAATATTCAGTTTGCCATGCGATTTTTATTTGAAGTGAGGTAATGCCATGCAAATTTACCTTAGGTCACATGAAACATTGCAATTTATTGCATCTTAAATCTACAAGCTGTCGAGTTATGCACTTTGTTTCGCCTCTGGTAACATAAACGAGTAATATCAAGGCCGTGGTATTGCTTCAGGAAGTCATTGCTGTTTCATAGGAAAGTATTATTTCCAGATATTATCACTTGACTGCAATCCGAGAGAGGACAAATTTCCAGAGTAACGTTATTTTCTATGACACGGAGTCACTGGAGCTCAGGCTTCAACGCGTCTGCGCCAGGCCAGGGCAAGGTTCACATCCCGGCCAGGTTACTGGAAATTGGCTTCAGTGCTCCCATGCCTGGCGTTCTTAGGTGCACTCAGCTTCGTATCAAATTATCAAAGAGTCCTTGGTACTGCTGGGTTAGGTAGCCGAGCGTGGGACTGACCATCACACCTCACTTTGTGCCGTAGGTTGAGAATATGCTAGACGCCACCTAAATCCACATACCCCATGCAGCAATCACGGTGTGTGCGCATCGCACAGGGGGATACCTTTACCTTCTTTACCAGTATTTGCTGAGTGTGACTCAATAAATTCTTTGGTCAAAATTGTGGTTTTCAAAATTTCAACTCGGCCGTTTTTGATTATCACGGAAGATGAACTAAAAAATTACACAGAGGCCTGTCTGAATTTGTGATAGGTAAACATACAAATTATTGGCACTTTAAGGCCACTGTCGTTTTGAAACTATTCCGGCTTTATTTTTTTCTGTTTATGACTAACTGTACACTCTTAGATCTTTCCCGAAAGTAATTTTACAGTGAAATAATAGAAAAGCAGAACATGCATTTTATTTATTATTATTATTTTTTCTGCAAAATAACAAAATGACCTATAGTTGGCACCCTGTAAGTAGTAGTTCGCACCCTTTATGCCCTGTCATTGGCACTTAACGTTCACTATACGTTTTGAGACCTGAAGACGTGTATCAGTTATTTGCATTGCAGAGCCCAGTAACTGGCACCCCCTACCAAATATTTGTTCCTGTGAAGTAACGTTCTATGTGAAAATACGATAGTCATCGTATTTATTTTTCTTCTTATAGATTGGAGTGGATATTTTAGAAATCTAAAAAATTAAAGAAAGCTAATCATTTGTCCCCATGCGAAATAGCGGAGTAGATTACTTATTCGACACCCCTAGTAACATGTAGTGATTTGAATTAATCGAAGAACTTGAAAATTTTCGATACTAAATATGAAACAATCAAATTTAAACGATCAATAAACTCTTGCACCTCGTATTTTGTATTTCTTAAACATATAAACACAAGATTCAGAAACTGAAAACGTAGCGTCGTACAACTTCGAGTTTTCCCGCTTTTTCTCAACATGTGATTTAGAAGAGATTTCAGTTCAAAGTGTATCTGTTTCAGAACTGAACATTATATTGTCGGCCATCATGGTTGTGAGTTTGAAACTTCAGACTACCCTCCAAAAAGTTTAGGGTTCGAATGCTGACTGTGTCATGGGTGTTTTTTTTAGATATTAGAAAAACATAGGCCTAGCACTCACATGATCGATTCGTACCAAAGTCAATAGTTACTTTAATGATCAAAACAAGGTAATATATATATACGAAAATTCAACACAATTTCTTTAAAGCTCGAATTTCGTGACAGTGACACAATACATTCTGAAACATCTTATTTTTCGATAAAACAATGCGTTTCTGTGCTCAATATCGAACTTATAACCCAAATTTTACTATAAAATGCGAACCCTTTAATTATCCAGAGCTAAAACGGGTCACCGCGTTAATCTGTCCAGGTTTGGGATCGGGTTTCCGGGTTACCAGGTCTATGCTTGAGACCCGGCCTGACTCGGTGACCCAATAACGACCTGATCAGAAGGGGCCAAGTGAGTTTTTATAACTTTCCATATGACTTTCGGCGTCTGAACAGTGTTCCTTTCAGGGTTGAGCGGTAACGGTTTCTTTTACCCACCAGAGCACTAAGAATAAACGCCGAAACGTTCTTAAAAATAGTAACACATATGAGGAATGTCTTGTATCCATGGAAAGAAAAAAAACTAGCCCCGGAAGTGTGCAAATAACTTTTCCTTCGGAAAGGCTATTCTGAAACAATTTATGAATTTCACAAATGAAAATATTGATGTATTCAAGTCGCCACAGAAATATGGCCAAGTCAAATCGAGCCAAGAAAGGGTCGTCGGGTAAAGATTGGGTCAAGATCGGGTTACTGAGTCAGTCGTGTCATTCGGATCAAGTTTCTCCACTAGTACATATATACGTTGAATATATGTGAATTATTAAACGTTAGTACAGAAAACGTAATTTTAACGTTGTAAAATGTACCGAAATGTCCGCCTATTCAACGGTTTATTCAATCTTGAATAATGATTGAGAAGAAACTAGTTGAAATCAAGAAGCGGACGATGAAGAAACGGGTTCAGTTGGCCAAAACAGAAAGCATGGCTGCTTTCTATTGTATATACATTTAATTGCATTTTGTACGTTGCTTTCATCATCATATACAGTATTAATTTTCCAACCGTATATTATCCAACAGCTGCTGTGGGGTTCGAAGCTGCAACGTTCCGCACTTTACCCACGGATCCACCTTGAGAGTCACTACTCTTTTACGGTATCTGTAGTAACAGGCAGTCTAGAACACAGTCACCACTAATCCAGACGCGCCGTTTCACTATCATGTAAGAATAAGAATAAATAATACTTTTCTTCCTTCTTTGTTTTGTGCATTTTTCCTTCTTCAACACTCTGACCATCGCTTCACTATTAATTCTTTATTTATCAATAATTAAGAGTAATAAGTCGCCTTAGAAAAACGTATATAAAGCAAAATCTATGTCATAACTGAAAACACTTCACATGAACGCCCTTTTAACGAAATAAATGTTCGTTGAATTATAATTGAAAATTCAATTTGTTTTCAACATACAAATGAGAACATGAGAAACGTAGTTAATTTTATTATATTCTCTTTTAAGCACAATTTTTATGCAATTAACTTGGAAAGATAATCTAGGACACAGTTCAATATAATAGTGAAAAACACGTCCTATTAACGTCTTATCAACGAAAGCAAATTTTCGTTGAAGTATAGATTGAAATTCAACCTGTTTTCAACATGCAAAAGAGGACACAAAATAATAATTAATGGCATACAATTAGCTTTGAATTACAAATTTTATTCCATAAAATTAGAAAGAACCCCATGAAACGAAATCTGTACCATAGTTGAAAATAACAGTTGAATCCACGTTGAATCAACATCTTTTCAACAATATCAAGTCTATGTTGAAATATAATTTAAAATTAAACTTACTTTTTAACCACTAACGGTTAATCAACGAAATAAATAAGAAATCAACGTTGGAAACACTTTTGTGTGCTACTGGGGTTAGGACTGGGGTCACATATTATGTCCGGATCAGGCGGAGTCATCAAAACTGAAAAGTAACGCGATTTCAGCTCTGATTGTATCTATTCTTAGCAATACAACGTTCAATATTTGCTTTTAGAAATAATTATTTCATTCTTTTTCTTGTTGTCATTTACAGGTTCTTACTATTTTGGTGTTGACGTGCATTGTGTTCGTTTCATCTCAACACCATGGAGGAGGCTTTGGAGGTGGACGTGGTGGATATGGTGGTGGATTTGGCGGTGGTCATGGTGGACGTTACGGTGGTGGACATGGCGGATACTTCGGTGGAGGAAGAGGTGGACACTATGGTGGCGGGTATGGTGGATTTGGGGGTGGACATCATGGGTGAAGAATAAGGCAGAAAGAACATTTAAAACACGTAACAGAGGCTGTTGTTATCTGTGCGATTTTATTTTATAATTATCTTCTGTATTATACGTATAGCTATGTTGATTTCTTTTCATTTTTGTTAAAAAATAAATTCTTGTAAATATACAATACTGATATACATTTTCTTTTTATGCAAACTGTCTCATTATTACACTGCAAAAAAATTGCTGTATTAACTCAACACTTTTTTGTGTCCATGGATGAGAATAACTTTTTTGTGTTAAATCAACACCGTTTACTGTCAACACAATGGATTTCGTCGGGTCAACACAATGAATATGTTGTCAATGCTGATTCAACACAACGGAGATAATCATACTAACACGATCACAGAGTTGAATAAGTATTGATATCAGATCCATTGTTGAATCACCAAAAATCAACACCTTTTGTTGTGTTAATCTAACACCGAAAAGGACTCCTAAAAGGGATGAATTAACATAGGTATTTTTTTTGTAGTGTACCCAGACCGCTTCACCGTAACAAACAATATCTACCCCTATTCTATGAGGCATTACATGAAGGTGCACTACATTGCGCAAGATTCTAATAACAATAAGATTTAACCAAGTACGTGTAAATTGAAGATATAATTGTTAAAAACAATATTTCTGGCCTTTAGAGAATCTTACGTCTAGTGGGGTAATCACATCCAACAGTTTGATATGGCCGTCGGAGATTGAAGAGCAAATGTCACGACCAGAACCTATATTATAGGTATCATTCCGCCATTTGCCTGCCGGGACAGAGGAAACCCCCTGGGAAATCTATCAGGATGGCCAGTGTGAAAGGAACTCGAACCTCCTCAGGCTTCACAGTTCTTATCCGAAATCAAAGACCGTGCCCACTAGATCACAAGAGCTGGTGACAAAGGAAGATTCTAAGTTCTGACTTTTGTTACAATATTTTTAAATGTTTTCGTTCCGTAATAGTAAAGAAAATGCAATAGACCTTGGGGAAGAATATTGTGTAATGAATAAAATATTTGTTTGATTTTTTTTAATCGACCCTGATGGTGTACTGGTGCAGATGGGTAGGAGGATAGACTCTTGAATGCTGGACCATTCGACTGAAATTTTCTACAGTTTTATTTGCTCTTACTAGACGGATAGCTAAACTAAGACCTTGGTTGGCTTCATCAAATCTTCGGTTAAAATCTAAGAAATCGTTAGTTATCGAACGTAATGGATTTTAATATGCCTAGAATTGAGGAGCAAACAAACAAAATTTCACATATGCATTTTTTGATTTAAAAAAAAAAACAATGTTTATTTTAATACTTGAATTAAAAGCTGTAGTCAATCATGCAAAGTAATTTTTATCAAGGAAGTATATATTACGATGGGATAAATACTTCTTTCAGAAAATTAATTTGTATTATTTCATACAATTCTTCATACGAACAAAACTTTATAATAAAAAATTGCCATGTGAGGTATTACTTGTTTGCTCCTAAAGTATTTAGCGATTAACGATGATTGGTGAAATCCGCCACTGATGTTCTAAGTTGTTAAAAAAGGATATCCTTAAGATTTCACTTAATAATATTAAGTGATATTTTTGACATTAACGGCATAGGAGCATTCCAAGTCCAACAACAAATTTCAATCTGTGATAGTATGAAAATTTAATGATAAACTCCCAAATTCTTCGAAATTGATTGATAATTATTTCCCCCCAGTCTCTGTGATCTAGTAGGTAGTGTCAAGGATTTTGGATAGACAATGGGGAGGCACAAGATTTCCAGCACTAGTGCGAGTCATCCTGACTTTGGTTTTAGAGGATTTCCCTCTGTTTCATCAGACAAATGAATGCCTAAATGGTACTTTACTTAAAGCCCTGGTTACTAGCTACCTTATCTCTGCTACCAAAGAGTGATCGGTGAGGGAAGTCATCCCTCATACGTGACGGGCTTATAGAACACAAATTGCCAAGGAAGCAAATAAAAGATTTGAACCGCTTCTACAATCTAAATAAAATGATACGGGTTTGAATTCTTCTTGCCGAGACTTTTCCAATGACACTTCTATCACCTTCCTAGCTAGCTCTAGTAGTTCCAAAGATATAAATTGCCCCTTATCTTTGGGACAGCTTCTATCTCTGGAACCCGACCTATACGGGTTTGAGCTAGTCTTGACAAGATCTTTCCAACGACACCTCAACTATCTTCCTAGCCCTAGCAGTATCTGAGTTGAAAGTTGTTGACAGACGGACCGAACGGGCGCATAAGGCTTCACAGCACTTGTTGCTGATTGTCACTGTAACTACTCTTTACTATTGCCTTTATATTACGAAGACGTAAAAAGGCAGTCTTGAATGCAGTCGCCACAAATCCAGACGTGTCGTTTCACCATCATATAAGAATAAGAATAAAGAATACTTTGCTTCTTTCTTTGTTATGTGCATTTTTCCTTCTTTGACACGTTGGTATTCACTGCACTATTAAATTTGTATTTCTTAATAAGTGTAATATGTCGCCTTAGAAAAACACATATAAAGCGAAATCTATGCCATAGTTGAAAAGGAAAGTAGAAAACACTTCACATTAACTAAATTAAATGTTCGTTGAATTATTGTTTAAAATTTAATCTGTTTTCAACATACAAATGATAATACGAGAATCGCAGTTAATTTTATTCGATTCGCTTTAAAGCACAATTTTAATGCAATTAACTTGGAAAGATAATCTCGGGCACAGTTCAATATAACAGTTCAAATCACGTCACATTAAGGAACAAACAACGAAATCAAACTTTTGTTGGAATATAGTGTAGATTGAAATTCAACGTGTTTTTAACATGCAAAAAAAGGACACAAAATAATAGTTAATATCATTTCATTAGCTTTTAATTACACATTTTATTCCATTAAATTAGAACATCAACATTCAATACATGACTTTTAGGCATCTTTGGGCATCAGGTCGCGGTAGTATAATGTGAAGCAAGTCGGGTAGAGAGTAATTTGAAGGTACGTACTATCCTGGTATTAACCTGGAGTGACTATGGAAAACTTTTTGGGGAAAAAACTCGGTTATAATAAGCGATAGCTGATTGCGAACACAGAATCATTCGTATGCGAAGCCAAGTGTATATTCAACACATGCAAGTTTCTTTATGATTCACGTCTGGTTAAACTCACATTGGCGCTTTTCCAAATTGAGGGATGAATTATCGAAAATTAAAATTTATTTTTAATTTAGCTCCATGATGTCTTAGTACATTTTCATTGAATGGACGAAACAGGCATTTAAGAAAGTAAAAAAAAATCTGAACCGCGTGGGAGGAGCCAGTTGGTAGAGGTACTTAGCAGTCGGTAGGTACTTTGAACGATCTCAACAATCACCAATTCTGAGTTTTCCAGGTGTTTTCCCAAGTCACACCAGACGAATGGCGGGATGTAACCTACAAACGAGACCCTGGTGACTATATTCCTACATCCTTTCCCTTACACTATACTGATTTGAGCCTGAGATGCTTAAAGTCCATAAATAAACATTCAAAATACTCAAAGTAAGAGATCTGAGGTAGTAAAGGCCCTTTTTTTCCCTGCGGAAGGAATTGGAAGATAGATAGAAACCAAGACTATGTTCCTATTCAGCATTCGTCTCCACAGACTGAAGAAAACTGTTAAACCTTTGGATGATGTCCGGAGTGTTCGAAAGTCAACGTCGCCGAAGTCAATGACTTTTACCAGTAGACCATGGAGTTGGGTGCGATTAATTACCAGGATTATATTCCAATTAGTTTCAATTTGTAAAGCATAAATTCATCTCTACATTACTCTGTGGAACGGTCGTTCACTTTCATCGGCAAAACAACTTTCTTGGAGGCTAGTCACTTGTACAACCTATCAAGAATGATTGTGTGGTAGCCATGAGGGAGTACATGTTTTGAATGAGGATCGCCACTTGAGTTGGATTTTCCGCTTCGTCACGAACCTCCGAACAGCACAGAGTCCATTTCCGTCCGAGGTGAGATGTGAAGTGTTTATAGTTTGGAACGGCTCCCTGCAGCTGCGAGCATGTAAAGGGTCACTTACATTTGCAAAAAATTTAAACTCAGAAATATGCAGATATCTTATTATTACAGACTTTTCTTTAGTTTACATCGTGTCCTCAAATCTTGCAACGTTAATTTAACTCCTTTCTCCTACGTTATACAATGATGATATTTTGCACAGTGACGTAAATTGGGTAACAATACAATATACCATTGTTACTTTCATATATTTATATTTTCTTAAAGTATATATTACAAAAAAAAACCTTATATATATATATGTAGTAGAAGCAATGCATAATTAAATTATAGTTGAAGTATTCATTGGTATAGAAGCCCACTGTCGTAAGGACTGAGCAAGAATCTTGTATTACAGTTACTAATCTGAAGAGAGCCTAGTAACTGTTTGGGCCAAAGCCCAAGAATAAATGATTCTATGGTAAGTGTACAGATTATGGCCCGGGTCCCCAATATGGCCCACCCCCAGATCTCTGCAGCTTTCCGTTGGTGCTACTAGATGTCACCGTAAATTATATCCTCATGACAAGAGAAAACATTTTTGCGCGACTCATTTGTTTGCGAGTGGCGTGAGCAAGATGAAGTGCTCTATTGAGCAAGAAAAATATTTTGCTGTTATTTTAGCAAAGTAAGTAATGTTTCGTTTCAATATCTATTGTTGAAAACCTAATCAGTATAATGCATGGATAATGTAGCTATGTGAGCATACGTGAACATAAAATGTGTGTGACGGTGTGACGCAATGTATAGCAGGCGCTAGAAAAAATAAAGGGGTAAATGGGCGCAATATGGCCCACCGCCATATTGGGCAAAATGTAGTCTTAACTGTCTAAAATGAAAGAACTGGGTATTTGAAATGTTTGTACTGATCACTCATCATCATAATGTTTAGTAATTAAAATGAAGTTAATGCCAGGTAATAGGGAAGTTATCAATTCCAATACAAAGATTAAGAAGACGAAAACCAAAACAAAGCAAGTGTCATCACGTCTAAAACGGCCAGAATTTCAGCAGCTGCTTCTCATAGTCCTGAAAAACCCGACACTGAGTTTCTCCAAGTCTTGTGAATCTTGGTTTTATTACCTTTGTCAGGCAGACAAGGTTACAGACATGCATTTTTGCGTGTCGTAAGGCAAATACTTTCATGAAGAGTGTGTTGGAATCACCGCTAAAGATCACGGACCATTTCTTCGTCCCTCATGTGAGACGTGACGCTCTAAACTTCTTCGTTTGTGTTACACCTCTTCTTATTTATTCATATTTTTTCTTCTTGTATATTCACTTGTTTTTCACAAATTTTATTGTATTAATACAATATTCTTGGTTTTGCAATGTCATATAAATTATGTATGCTTGTAATGTATATATCTCAGTATGTAGCATATATGAGTAATACAGAAAGCATATATGAGGGATTACATATCACTTTGCCAAACGCTCTTATTTTCTATAGCGGGCCATATTGGGATCACCATGTTCCCAATATGGCCCACTGACAACATTTTAGTTTTCGATTTATTACATTTTTATACATCATTTCTAGGAAGCAGATTTTTCATTTGTCCCAATAGTCTCCCAACTTGATGGTTCAGTGGATTCTCACGAATAAATAGTCTTTCTTAGTGAAGAAAAAAACTCAACAAAGTTAAGGTGGGCCATATTCAGATCCCCTACCTTACATAAAGCTACAGCTGCTTATATTCATTTAGTTCGATAACATTCGTACGTGTTCGTTTCTCCGAACATAGATCTCATAGTAAAATTAGATGTATACCCATAGAGGTTAGTTTAAATGTCTTTTAGATATAATTTCTTGTGATATTGACAGTCTGTAGTTTATGTCATTTCATTCAAGATATACATTTAGATGAACCCTTTTGAATAACAGTTAGTATACCAGACATTTAAGCACAGCAAAATATTCATGATAAAAATTTATTATCACAGAAAATATTAAGAAAACCGAAAGGTGAGTTTCTTTAAATGAGTGGGGACTTAACATAGGTGACTGAAGGTATGATACAGAGCAGTGCGCATCTCGCGTGACGTCACAAACTTTTGGTTAGTTTTTTTGTTTTGGCGAGCTTATGAATAAAAATAATAACATCCTATAGACCTTTCCCGTGTTCCCCATTCCGTTATTTTTATACTTTCCATCAAGACTGACGTTTCCTGTTTCCTCTCTGTTATCATCATTATCAGCGTGGGTTTTCCCGGTAACTGTCATATGTATTCTGAACAAGTAACAGTTTTATTTCAAAAGATTGCTACGTTCGATATCTGTATGTCTGTTAATAACAGAAATAATAGTTCTTCCAAATGTCTACGGAAAACAACTCACAAGATAAAAGAAGAAATACAATCCTAAGAAACTAAAACCTCGTCATATATGTGGCACAAAAAGCAATCAGAAACTTCATATGAATGCATGTGAGGGAGGGGGAGACCCCGACTGTATGTGAACCTACTGAAAAAGATGTGGTATATTTCACAATAATTTCACGAAAAATTCATATATTATGCACTAAAAACGTCGTAAAACTGGAACATACGTATTGTGAATTGTTTTCGAGATATAACTGCACACTTTAAGTGTACTTTTATTTTCAGTGTATTACAGTCACTTTATATACGAGGTTGTATCATTATTAAAAAAACAAAAGTATATGATTGAAAGAGAAAACTAACTGAGTCAGGCACCGTGGCCTACTGGTTATGTTCGCGAACATCGGTTCGAAGACACATGCAAACTGCAATCCGATAAAATTCCAGGACTGAATTTGTAATTTGAACGAAACGAAGATTAGTATCTGGAACACTCAACATTCGTTTTTGAATTTAGTTTTTCTTTAGAATATAGTTACTACAAACATAATTATAGGATTCCAACAAGTGTTGAACATAAGATAT
>JAGDQP010040463.1:0-17285 GCA_022664845.1 Lepisma saccharinum | reverse complement strand
CCCACCAATATATATACATCCAGTCCAAGGCTAAAATGACCGGAAAGGACCTATCGCTTAGGCAGTACACTGCCAATATTGATAAAAATGACTACTTGCTATACTTATCACAAAAAAGTGATAACATTCCAAACAAAAAGAATAGTTATTATAAAAAAAATAAACAAGACTACTCTACAAAGAACTTAGATGACGCAAGCTGTCCTGTCATCTGGCAATTCTACAAATCAAACTCGGCCATATTCCGGGCCAAAGGACTCTGAAATACCCACGAAAAAAAAAATACAAAATAAGGCCTACTAATGCTAATACCATAATACTTCTCAAAAACACATTTTGAAAAATCTGCAGCTTACTATACACACTCAAAAATTAACAAGGCACCGAGAAAACCCAAAGTAAAAAATAAAACAAATTAATTAATTTAAATATAGCAAAAGCTAGATATTCTCAACAGAACAGACTCAATAATTTAAAGAATTTTAATTTGTTACTTACAATGTACTGTTTCTCTTGTATTAATAAATAACGTCCTTAAAGATATTCAATTTCTATTTCACTTTTCCTTTATTTTACCATTTTAAGGTAAGCGATTTCGCGGCATATTAGTGTACCAGTGCACACAGTTTGAGAATCACTGTTATAATAAGTCTAGTCATGTTGGACAGGCACCAAACAGGAATTCTCGGCGATCCAATTATAACTCCATGCAGACGTATCGCAGAATTATTCTTGAGCTGTACTAATATGAAAGGAAAAGAGTATGCAGATATAAACTTCTTTACAGAAGACGAAGATAAATGCCCGACTTAAAAAATGAACTATAAGTAAAAATAAAAAATCTTAGAACTTTTTTCTCGTTTTCGATTTTTTGTATGAGGCTGGCGCCAAATTAATTACTATAACAGACAATTAAATTCACAAACCCACATTACGTAGCGCGTTACAAGTAGTTGTTCTAGTTATAAATTTACTTCCGAACTCCTACAAAAAATCTTAGTTTAAAAAATAGTATTTTTTATTACTTTTCATTGTGTGTTTATGTCAGTTTAACTTGTCTTTTTAAATAGTTTTTTTTACGTTGTAGTGCCTCTATACTTTCACTCACGGAGAGGGGGCAATTGCCCCCCTGCCCCCTAAATGACGCCTCTGCGCAAATCCCTTTCACTCTACATTCGTATGTCATTATCGCTTACAATAGTAAAATTAAAGTACTCAGTGCCAATTGGTATATGCATTTAGTTTTTATTTCTTAAACCGCTTCAAAAAGAAAAGGGTGTTTCCGGGTCATTTCATGTCAACTCAACACACCTTTTCTACATCACCCTCTCAGATATCTACGATTTTTGGTTTATTGCTAGTATTGAGAATAATAAAAAATATTTTTTATTTCAGATTTTTTGACTCACTTGTTTTCGTTCTATGGAAGTCCAAAAATTTCCAAAAAGTCTCATTTTCCCTTACAAAAGTTCTTATTACTCTGCAATAGTTGGTGCTAGAGAGCTCAAAGAGAGCTCATTTTAAAGCTCTTGTAATAAGCTTTCATTTGATATGATACGCAATAGGGTGACATCAAGTTTGTATCCTAAAAAAAATCGATTTTCTCAAAATCGGACATGTCGATTTTTTTTTTAATTCCTAAATGTTGGTCATATCTACCTGCACCTACCATGAAAATTGTAACTTGGGACGATAATGGGATTGTGAGATATAAAATATTTTCGTTATATTTCTGGGAAAGAAAAGGCGTTAGCGGTCCACATTAAGATAAGAAACCTTTGGGAAACTTTTTTTTGGGGGGGTCATATTAGTAATTAATGACTTCGGCCCGTCCCCAAACATCCGTGCCTCAGTCGGGATTCGAACACGAAACCCTAGAGTTGCTGGCCTGAACCGAACGGCTACCAAGGTTGGCTCCATATGAAGTAAATTATTTATAGTTTTAACGTAGGTATTTATGGCTCAGTCTTGAATATGGAGGGGAAATGATGCAGTAAGAAATTGGTCCGAGTTTAAGTTCAAGATATGAAGCCGATATTTGACTGGTGTGACTGAGGAACCCCGTAGGTCCACATTAAGTTTAGTTTATTATGAACTGGTATATACAAATGTAAACGTATATACCATGAATCCTGTTTGGGCACGTAATATTGGAATCGGGATCCGGACTCGTATCTTGGAAATGGAAACTGAGGACTTGGATCTGGTTCTTGGAACCGAGTACCCATATCCTGGATCCTTGTATCCGGTTTCAGGATTCAGGTCCGGGCACCCGGTTCGAAGTACCAGATCCAAATCCTCAGTTTCAAATACCAGGATACCAGTCCTGGTAACTTTGGTCCAACATGGATCTATTTCTTCTACATCCACATTGGTGATCTCCAATTATCAGTTAGGCGGGTTATCAGTTTATTATTCAATAATTTGTAACGAGATTCTGCGGTAATTACTACAGTTCGATTTAAGGCCTTTTTTATAAACTCGGTCTATTATTGAGGTTTTCTATTCCTTTGGAAGGTCCTCCTTTCTCTATATCGTTTATCAATTTATGCAGTTCCTTGATTAGTGCCGTTCCTCCCGATTTAATTGATTCGGCTGGAATATTGTCTATTCCCTGTGATTTGAATTTTTTAAATTTCTTTATCAACACTTCTATCTCGATCACGCTAGGTTCGGGTATTCACGGTTCTGCGGTATATATTTCAAAGTCCTCTGTTTGTTCTTCGTTGTGTACATTAAGAAATTTGTCGAAATAACTTTTCCATAGATCGATATTTTTAGTCGAATCCGCCGGCAGATCTCCGCGTTCATTTCTAATCATCCCTAACCTCGGCTGGTAACTTTTTCTTAACGAGTTTACACTTCGTATATATCTCGTATGTTATTTGTCCTTCCGTTTTCCTCTATCTCCTGAATCTTCTGTGTCAGATATTCTCTCTTTTTTCTGAACCCACGTGTGGCGTTGCGTTTCGCGTTACTGTAGTGGTTGGTATTTGCTTCGCTTTTATTACTTAGCCATCGCTGGCTTGCTTGTTTTCGTTCATGAAGTTTAAGGAATTCTCCATCAAACCAAGGCGTTTTTCTGGTGTTTCTTCGCACCTACACATTCCTTCGTTGCACTCTTCACTGTGCAATTGCGAATTGCTTGCCACATCTTACATCAATTTCACTATTAATTTGCTCTTTGTTACTACTCGGGTCGGCTAAGATTTCGAACCTATTTGAGATTTCGAGTTGGTAGTCTGCTTTTACGCTCGGATTATCTAATCGTTTAACTTCGAATTTAAGTTGTTTTGATTCTTTGCTTTCTCTGTTCGCGATGCATAACTTTTCCCTCACTTTTGTGATAAGTAACTGATGGTCGGCTTCACCTTTCGCCCCTTGTAAGACCTAACATGCATTATATTGGTGTGTCTTTTTCTATCTACCAATACGTGATTGATTTGGTTGAGCGTTTTGCCATTCGGAGATATCCATGCGTATTTGTGTATGGCTTTCTGCTGAAAGTATGTGCTCTTTACTAGTAGGTTTTTCGGACTCGCGAAAGTTATGTCTTTCTCCATTGTTGTTGGTGGTTTTGTGAAAGCTGTATTTGCTTATAGTAGGTCTATATTTTCCCTCCCTCTCTACCTTAGCGTTGAAATCACCCAACACAATTTTCGTATTATATTTCGGTAATCTGTCAAACAATTCGGTAATCTGTATATGTAATATGTATCTTTGTCGTTATCATTAGCCTGCTCGGTAGAAGCATGGACATTTTATTAAAACCGTGTTGCACCATCGGGTACGTATCATAACGTACGATAGTCTTTCGTTGACGAATATATTCCCTATAACTAATATAATTTTGGTTATTGGAATATTTCACTTTCATCACTATGCTTTTAAATAGTTTTTGTTGGATCTCACCGGAATCATATCTTACATTTCTTTGGTACCTTACCACCATACTTCATCAAAGTGATTAATTTTGTTCGAAATTTCTTATCTTCCTTGTTTTCAACACTGCTCAAACGGCCCATGTATCAATCCTCAACCTTGTCTTTCCCGTTGTTCTGCACGCGCTATTTAATTAGCCATCTTTTTCGCTTCTACAATATACGAAAGAAAAATGACACATTTCTCGTACTTAATCTGATAATTATACTATCTGGGTCGAAGGGGACAAGAGCGAGTTGAAAAAGTTGAAAGGTAAGAACTGGCAAAAGCAAAAATTTTCTTCAAGACTCTGAGGTAGCTAGTCGCTACTCACGTATCCTAATAATTATTCAGCGAATATCACACTAACTACAAAATACTAAGTTTCTATATTCAAACTTTATAAGATTTTCTAAATGAATAGAAACGAAATATTTTGAGATCTCAAAATGAAAGTAATATTAATGCAGATACTTACATGGAATGCACTTCTGGTTTTGATTTTTGTCTTTGTTACTTGGCTTCATTGCATGCCTACATGAATGTGTTTCCGTTTTAGTACCTGTCTGTAAAACAAAACACATCTTATATTAGAAAATAAAAAACTGAGAAAATATTACATATAACACAATTTGAGTAAAAATTTTCTATCTTAATGAGAAGTTAGTACTTATAAATCTTACAGCTAAGTCAAATGTAATTAAGTAAAAACAGAAAATGTTTCCTGTAGATACAACCTACAGGTACATGAAATCTATTTTTTTTTAAACAAAAATTAAAGAGTTCACACTTGTTTTGCTTACGAAAAGTGCAACATAGAATAGCTCAGTCCGATAATTTTTTTTATTAAAGAGAGATGGTGGCTTTTGCCTCTTTAAATCCTGATTTTTCTATGAATAAATTAGCTCGTATAAAACAGCATTTTCATGTTCAACAATAATATGGGGTATGAATACAGAAACATTAACGAAAATCACAACAAAGATGTTTAAAAATACAAGTGAAATCGATCTATCCATATGCTTTCCACAATATCGGCGACGAAGTTCTGGCTTGTTTAGTCGATTGAATTGTGATCGATTAACATCCTAAACAAGATGGTGAGATTCTAAGAACGGGTGCCGCGCGGACGTAGCTCAGTTAGTAGAGCGTTTGGCTCAGCAATCGGAAGGTCCTGGGAACGATCTCAGCGGGCACCCATCCTGGCTAAGGTTTACCCAAAGGGTTTTCTCAGTCACACAGAAAATGCCGGGACAATACCTCAAGCTAGACCCTGTCCGACATCCTTTCAACATCATCTCCCCTACTCTATTCCGGCCTGAACTAAAATTGCCCAAAGGCCACAAATAAATTCAAAATTCTAAGGCGGGACTTAAAGCGGGTTCCGAAACACTATATTCAATGGATCCCCATGGAACTTGAAGTTGTCGCCTGGTTACAGTTCACAATGGTCACACATTTTCTAGGTATCATGCGCAAAAAGCAAATATGAAAATGCGAAAGCTACAATTTATAAACTCTACAATTTTCTAAAATTTTTTTCCCTGAAAAAGAGATGAATAAGTATTTAACAAAACTGATAAAAAAAATGAAGATATCAAATCTTGAACCTAAACCTGACTGTTGATTTTTACACTCCACGTTTTTCGTGTTGGGAGTATAGTTACATAAACGGAGCAGTCTTGTGTATTTGATATTATGTTCAGCGCGGTTGATCAGTTCAGGCGACTGTGCAAGAGATAAAGGATGCCTATAAAGAAGAATGCTTAAGTGAGAGGACAATATTTCGTTGGCATAAAGCATATGTTGAAGGTCGCGAGTCAGCTGCGCTAATCCTGCATGGTGGCCAGCCGTCAACGACGATTAGGGAGGCAAACATTACGACCGTGTCCGCGAGTATTCGTGATGATAGACATTTGTCGGTCGAACCCTTGAATCGCTGAGCCTAATTCCAAAAACTTGTATCCATCGCATTCTGACCAACCACTTGAACAAACGATGTGTCTGCTCAACGTGGGTGCCTCACATGCTTACAGAACAGAAATCAAGTAGAAATGTGCATGCTTGAGGCCCCCATCTCCTGCAGTCGCCAGGGCCGATAAACTGCGTCGAACGCAATATCGAATTGCACAACTCTGCTCCGTTTTTATATCCATACTCCCAACACGAAAATTCTGGAGTATAAAATCTACACATGTTCTTCGCACTGCTGATGAGTGTTGACTTGTGAACGAAACACTTTGGGTGCGCTGTCATAGTTGCATAACAGTTTGTAGTATGGCTACTTTGTTGCCACTTCGCTTCGTCGCGTTGTTTGGAAACAGAACTGCCAGTGACAGTTGTTTTGGGACACTCCTTGTCAGAGGCGACCCTAACCTTTGCGGGGCACTGGGTAATGACTCTTCACGGGGCCCTACGAAATCAAAATAACCAAAACCCCAATATATGGACAATTGAGCATACATACAAATGTATGTGGGTGTACCTGTGTGCAAACATATAAAAGATTTTTAACGCAAAGTCTGACTTCGGGTGAATGTGATCCCGAAGAATTTTAATATCGGGAATTGAGATATTGATTTACAAGAAATAAAGTCGATGTAATAAAATACATTATCGTATAATTAGGAATCAGAAATTACCTCTAACTAAATAAAGAAGCTCAGCTTTACAGTAGTAAGGAAAGTATTTTTATAGTAGTCAAAGGCTAATTGTGCGACTTTTTTGTTGCTAAAATCTTCAATCAAATCGCCATAATCTAGAATTGATTCAACGTCGTTTTCTACACAGACAGAAGAGTGAGAGCAGACATCTGCCCTTGAGCCATGGTAGTCCTTAGATAGGTCTTGATGAGCTTTCACTTAGAAAAATTCCTCTCGGCAGACGCAGCAATAACGGGAATCATGGCTATTATTCTCAGTGCAATTTAATTGTTCGGGTAGATTTTACACAGCCCGTTTTTTTTACTATGCACTTATTTCGATGCGCGCACACACACAAATCGGAGTGCTCCTAAAACGTGGTATCTACTCAATTAACTATGATCAACAAATTTCAATTTGAAAATAAACAAAACGCAGTAAACAAACAATAAGATTGGTAATTTATTTGTATATAATAAAGAACTATTACTGTAGTATTTTACGTTACTCCAGGCACTCAGGCAGGCAAACCTACTAATTAATTGACGGCAGCGCGGGGCCCTGGGCGGTTGCCCGTACCTAAAGTCTCCACTGCGCCTTGTACATTTTATAAGACCTACCTTATTTTTAAGCACAAAGACTCACATTCTATAAGACCCACCTTATTTTTATTCTATAAGACCCACCTTTCAATAACGTGGCCGGAATTTTCGGCAATTCGCGGTCGAAGACTTTTAAGTCAAATAAATATATGGTACAGCTAGGAGAGATGGCGCGGATGCAGGAACACAGGGAAGGAGTAAGATTGACGCCTAGTGACTTAAGAACTGAACGTCACTAACAGAGTTTTCATGCATGGACATATGGTGTTCGCTGAGATAAATATAAACATTTTTTAAGTAAAAAGTTAGAAGCAAAGACCATAACGTTGTGGACTACACACCGGTAAGCGGGTTCCAACTTCCAATGCTCGTTATCGCTGATTCTGATTGAACTTTTTTCACGAATTCCCTTTTTCCCCATGGCTAAGGATGGTACCTGATCTAATGCTCTGACCGCTAACATCTCTATTCCTTCCCCCAAAAGTTCTCAGCGAAGGACGTGACCCGTCAGACATGACAGCCTAGGCCAGAAGTTACCTGTTCAGCCCATTAACTAAATTAAATTATACAAAGGCCTTTGTTCTTGTATTTTCAGAAAGAAGGTTTTACTGTAAAATCAATTGCAAATCAACGCGAATCGGAGTTAGCTCATTGTCGAAAATACTCTAAGCTGTTCGTGACCTCGGGGTGTCCGAGAGGTTAGAGTGCTCGCTTTCTGTGCCCGTGGTCACGGGTTCAAATCCTGCCGGGGTCCATTGAACTCAGTGGTTCGGAGCCCACTTAACCAAAAGCTGTAGGTTCCGACTTCCGTCCTTAGAAGTTCACCAGCTCGTTAATAACAATTCACTCACTCTTAGTTGTTCGTAGTTTGCATTCACTCTGGTAATTTACTCTCAAGTCATGTGGGTGCACAATCTTTCCCACTCAGTGAGAAAAGTTGGCGCAATCGTGAAGGAAACATTGCGCAGTACATTCATTTAATGCAAGAGGGGAGCTGCGCATTCACTAAAGTTTTATATTAATAGGCGAAGAGGGAAGAAATAAATATAGAAATATTACTCAAATTTGTGTAATTAGAAAAAAAAAAAAATTTTTACGTGCTTATTTATATGCACCATAAACCGAGACGGGACCATTTGGATATCATATATCACGGTAACATTATTCATGTTGGTTGACTTAATTGATGCCTCTTTTTGGGTTTACATTGTGTTTTCTATCATTACAGGTGCTTAATTACCTGTAATGATAGAAAACAGAAAAAAAATAAGACGGTATAAAAAATAATTTGACACAAAATAATTTGACCAAAGATATGGAAAGAGTCATTAATGCTGTCTTAGGGGAAATGTCGAAGAAAAGCGAGTTCCTAATCTTCAAACTGTCTCGAGCAAGAGCCATTCGAAAAATGCTTGGAAAGAATCCTAGACCTTTCAGACATCCGACTGTTCTGAGTAAGAATGAAGAAGCAGCCATCACTGGGGGGACTACTGGCATAGTGACGAATTGGGGATTTCCCCTGGCACGGACAGATATATGAGATGTTAAAAAAAGATACAGATGGATAAACAACGAAAACAAATGCGTCTTTAAGGAAAACACTCGAGGCCCAGATTTTCTCAATTCTTAAATAGCTCGAAAGAACCTTTCTATTAGAACTCCCTCAAACATAAAGAAATCTAGATCGTTTGTAATAGTAATACGTATTTAACATTTCTAATGTCGCTGAAATGCCTATTAATTTTAAATAATTTCATGTTATTTTCATATCTGTTAAATTTATTTGTAACTTTCCTAACAAAGAGTCTGTAACAATAAATACAGCGTTCAAAAAAAAAATATTTTTATATACAAGAAAGTTTTGCTTTATATTACGGTGTAATACGAACACCTGGTAAATGTACTGTTTTTTTTTTTAAAGAAAGACATTGGGATGTCCAAGTAACCCCGGAGTTGGGGATACTTGAACATCCCTAAAATCATGCATTTCTCTGTGCTTCCTGGTACAAAATTGTCCAATGTTTATTATACATCAGTGACGTTAATTTGAGGTCGGTAATGCACATTCTCTAATTGTATGAATCAACTCGCTTAAAATAATGTGTTGTAAGGCTATACTAGTAGCTCTTGTTTACAATATATAGTCTACTGGAATTAGGACTTTTTGATGAACTAATTCCCACCCTGCAGAATTTTTTCACCAAAATGCTCAGAATAATATCCTAAACAATATATCAAAAATCCCCGGGAATCCAACTGGAGCGTTAGCCGCTATCTCGAAAAAATGGCACCCGAAAAGAACCTTAAAAATTAAAAGAATTAGTAACTTGGAAACATTGCATTGTTCATAAAAAGTGAAGGCAATCAAGAGAGCTTAAAATTTCCTTTAAAATATTTTTGTTTCATAGTTTTATCATAATTACTTATGAAATTAGGAAGATTCAAATATTTGTTTCAAGTTTTAATTAACGAAAAAACTGGTTTGTGCCACAAAGAATTGCAAATACTTAAAAAAAAAAACTAAATACTTTATGCTGTAAACACCCACTACTTGGCCAATTTTATAGCTCATAATTGGGTCTTGAAAATGGCTTTTGTTTCGTGTTTATAGGTTGAGTGTTTCCAAAGATAAGTACCGTAAACTGGGTATACTTTAGCCCTTTAAAGTAACATTGGTCCAACGGAAGACAAAGATTTGTCTTCATGCTACATGGTAATCATTCTTTCTTTCAGTTGAAATACTTCGATCCACAAAATTTTGTACTGAAAGAAAGAATAATTATCATGTAGCATGAACACAAATCTTTATCTTCCGTTGGGCTAATGTTACCTTTACAGAGCCAAAGTATACTCAGTTTACGGTAACTTAAACTATAGCCATGCGTTCCCTTGTTTCGATGAGTGACTATTCGTCTGGTGTTGATATAATTAGTTGTGGCTACTTTTCTGCAGTCTTTTGTTGATGTGTGTGCGTTGGATGGTTGCCTGTCACTCGATGCACTTCAATGTATATGTATACAGGTAAACCATTCCGCCCTGATTGGCTGAATGGTGTATGACGAAAACTGGAAGTGTAGCAAAGAATTTCCCTTTGGAGAAATCAGTGTTATACTAAGACTGGAAATCGCCAGGTAGCTAGCGACAACTGCAACCAATCAGGGCACGTCATGCTATTACAGTGCCTCTTACCACAGGGAAAATTAGCAGTCACGCAGAGGGGTCCATTCCCAACAAGTGAACAAAACTGATTTTCCATATTCCTTTGCGTTGATGACGTCAGTTAAAAGGTTTTGAGGGAATCTTTAAACCTACGGGTAAGGTGTTCACTTACTTCTGCAAGGATGTCCTACAGTTTTCTTTAAAACATGAGCAAGATCAATACGAGTTGTGCTGTTGCACTTTGTTCTAATTATAGTCGTAAAACAGAAGGAGTAAGGGCTGATTTACATGCACGCTTGCGTTGCGTGCTTTGCTTCCGATTAGAGTGAGTAGCCAATTGGAGCACGTGTTTTATTACGTAATACGTAGAACACGCAATAAAACACATGTTTCAATTATCTATTCATCCAAATCGCAAGCAACGCAAGCGTGTTTGAAAATGAGCCGTAAAATATTTTATTCTTCACTAGGCCATGATACATGGTAACGTTTGAAGTGTGGCTCTCATATAACTGTGAAATTCAAAATATTTATCGCATTCTACTAATAATTTAGAACCAAACCTGTCACGCTACTCTCCAGGACCGACTGATTGACTGCTTGTGCATTTAATGTCGAAGCAAAATACTGAATATCGATTTTGTTTGATGTTGCGCCTCCTGACACCAGGAATGCTACCGTCGCTAAGATTTTCCCATCTGGGGCTCGCTGAGTCATACATGGATCTTTGGTTCCCGGCAAATTCCTACCACTTACGTCATCCGCAAAGGAATATGGGAATTCAAAACTGTTCACTGTTGGCCGGAATGGACCCCTCTGGATGCACTTGAATAGAATCACGTATTGGATAATTTTTGCTACTTCGCAAAAAAGAAAAAAACAAGAAGTTTCTTGTGCTTAGCTGTAGCAGATATCACATATTAAAAAGATGGTGTCCCATAGAGATTTTGCTTTGAAGACTGTTCATTCGCTCTGAGTAAGTCTATTTCAACATCATCGACTTCAAAATTAGGCAATTCTGAATTAGCACAGCTTGTTCCTTGACATTCACTACAGGATATGACTACTGAAGTGTTATGTATTGGATAGGCTACAGTAGAAGTCGTGCGTCCAAGGGTCATGTTGGTCTCTTTGCAATTAGGCTTAGGTTTATTAGTTTAATTTATACCGGTTCAAGAGTTTTAGCTGATACTCTACACAACATGGGTTTCTCTTGTTCTTAGAAGTTTTGACATTTTCAAGATGTGCTGCGTGTATCGATCTCCTCTGATATAGTTTAGGAAGTTTTATACAGTATGCTACATAAAAAGGTGACCACAAAAAGCAACATCGGATGGTTATGGAACATTTCATGGGATGGGAGTTATTCTCATGATAACACCAGGTGGAAGTACATTTTTCAGAGCATCAAGGAAATCTATATCTACGAGTATAATAGTCCATATTCAGCTTCCTCGTTCGGAGTATGGATATACCGGTATATTAAAACCATGCTGCACAATCGAATAGTCATCGTAATGTAGGATAGTCTTTCGTTCAAATTCTAAACAACAGGAAGAATACCGGTACGGTTATTAATTAAAAATCCAGTTCGAAAATCGTGTGGCCGAGTTCCCCGTACTAGAAAGTGTATTTGCCATGTCGAATGCTATCCTGTCCCTCCCACTTAATTTCTTGTACAGCAAGTATGTCCATCCCATACTTCTCTGACTCGCTTGGAGAGTTTTGTATAAAGTTCGTACCTTCCACATTTCTAATCTAAGATCTTTCCTAATTCTATTTTTGGGGTCGTCCTGAAACAGTTTCCGCCCGGAGATCCAAGTGTGGGACTAGTTTATCTCCAGAATATTTTACCCCAGAAGAACCTATAGAACTATCTTGACATTATTTCGCGGTGGGGAGTTCTCAACTCTACGACCTAGCAGTAATGCAGAAATTCAAGATGTCCATCTCTGTACCTTGCGAATGTCATTAGCCTTCAACCTCATTGTAGTAATGGGGAAACTGTTTCCCTTCACCATGTAATTTTTCATATACGAGGTCCTCGTATAGGTCCATCGCTGGTCCTCGTATAGGCTGTTACAGTCTTATAATACTTAAGCTCATTCCCCGTAAAATTTAGTGCGTTTCACTTTTGATTATGCACATTTAACCGTAAATGTCACTGTAAATGATCTAAAACTGTTCGGCGAGCGGGATCTATTAGCGGTAATTCTTCCAAGATGGCGGGTAACGCTTCAGTCGGATTTCCGAGGACTTTTGATATGTTATTAAGGACATTGTTCTGAGTATTTAGGTAATGAAAATCTGTTGGGTAAGAATTAGTTCATCTAAACGTCCATTTTTTTGTCTAATTTTAGTGGATTTATGCACAAGAAACTTGCTTCTTTATGTAGGCATTCACACGGGCCACTCGGTGGATCCACTCAGTCGAGCCACCGAATCGCGGGGACGAATAATGCATGGGTTTAAATGGAAAGCATTCATACGAGCCACTGAATGGAGCGACTGTGGAAGGCAGACGCAGATCTCCGCGACCGGTGGCTGCCACTACAGGCTTCGTAACCATTCACGAAAGTCACTCGGTGAATCCACTCAGTCGAGCCACAAGCAACGCTGGGTGGTATAATATTGCAGGATGAGTAGCAAGTAGCTTGACAGAGACGAGAAAGTCCCCAAAAAATATCGCGCGGTCTACCAGTGACGGATTTACAATTCTGCCGCCTGTAGATACGGAAGGATGTCCCCGCCCTTTTTTCCTTTAAATTTAGGCCCTACTGTATGCACAAGAAGTACTTGGAACGAGTTATCGATAATTTGAACGTGTAAGTGAGTGTTTACAAAAGTAAATGAATCTTAAGGTTCATAAGCTGGTAAAAACATTGGTAGAAGTCATCATCGTTTTATTACAGCTTTACAAGTATCTGCTACTTTTATAGAGTGTATCATTATATTTTCACCTGCTTTCATTAATCAATATATCGATTATTCAACTGGCGCGATCTATTTGAATGATTTTAAATTCAATTTAAGCATGCAATTCTGCAACCATTCTTTGCTTAGAGTATAACTTACACCAGGGGTTTTCAAACAGTGGTACGCGGAACGCTGTTAGGTTATACGCCATAAAGTTTATGAAAATACTTAACTTAATATCGTCTAATTTCAAAAGCGCACCGAATCCGCAGCTATAGTATAAGTATTCATTTTTTATGAGTAACGCCTGTGATAAATACAAAATATTACCTTTCACTGAGAGCAGAATTTAGCTATTTACCTGAAATAAATTAACTTTTTGTATATAATTTTAAAAAATTTACTTATATTTCTATTTCATTCAAGGTACCATCCTAGCATTTGTCTGGTGTGGCCAAGGGAAGCCTCGGAAAAACTCATTCAGGCGGCACCGATGAACTATCCTGGGACCTCCGAATTACAAGACAAACACACTACTAAATGATATGCCTCATCGGTATAATCATTACAGGCAATATAATTATATAGTTTTAAATACTAGCATTGAAAATTCCACAATATTACTTGGTTATATAGAAATCGTAATCGATATATAGGTGAAAATTCGATAGAAAACGTCAAAAACTTCACTTAGGCCTACCCCCCACTCAAACTGAAAATCCTGTCGGAAACCCTGGCGTCGCCGTAAGAGAAGAACAAGAAGTCCTTCCTCATCAAAATAAATGTATGAAACTGCAGAACCTCTTCACATGGGCCACTTAGTCGAGCTACCAAGTCGAGCCACTGAGTTGCTTTTTCCGGCCACTCGGTGAATCATATCAACACGAAACGAAGAGTCACTCGTCAAAACAAGGAAACACATGACTATAGTTTAACTTTCGTTTCTCTGGAACCACTCAGTTAGTTTTTTTTTAAGTATTTGCAATTCTTTGCTGCTAAAACCAGTTTAATTTGTAACATTCAAAAATTTGTAACAGATATTTAAAGCTTCCTAAATTTCATAAATGATTATGATAAAGCTATGAAAAAAAAGGCAATTTTATGCTCTCTTACTTTGGTTATTTTCACTGTTTATGTACAATGCAATGGTTCCAAGTTATTAATTATTTTAAATTTTAGGGTCCTTTTCAGCCGCTATTTTTCCAAGATGGATTTTAACGTTCCAATCGGATTCCCGGGGACTTTTGACATGTTAGTTAGGACATTATTCTGAGTATTTTGGTGAAAAATCTGCTGGCTGGGAATTAGTTCACCTAAACGCCCATTTTTGGTCTAATTTCAGTGGATAAATATTTTTGTTCAAGTATAACATTTTATAAACAGTATCAAGATCAAGGCATATAAAATAAAATATGAACATATGCTAAAAATAAATAAGTTTGCTTTTCCATTAAGACTTGAGCTTGTAGCGACCCATTTTCGTTTGATCGCAACATATCTTATCCTCTCCCCTTTTTTGTGTGTCTTCGTTTTCTTTTTTGTTCGTGCTTTGTTGGCGATCGTTTTCGTCCTCGGCTTTCTTCAAAGAGTTTACTTTGTCCAGATGACAATGAAGATTAGCCATACAGAACATCCCTTTTATTGTGGTTAGACGGGATTTTATCTTTAATGTTTCTTCATTTTATTACTGAATATTTCTTTGCATATTTTATTACATTATTTTCTTCACCAATGTTTCTTTCGTTGAAAGTCTTCAAAAGCAAACAAAAAGATCTGATTGTTGTTTTATTTTTCGTTGAAATTTTGGTGGTCATACCCCCTTCCTCTCCTGGTTGTCTGATTTGATTCTCTTCTCTGATTGGTTGAGGCCAGTCAGTAGTTAAAACATGGTCGTCGAGTAGGAAAGGCTGCTCAAAATTCACGCTGTCTTCGAAAGTTATCTAAAAGTAATATAATGCAGAGAATGTCCGTAAAGTTTATTAATATATAGAGCAGCATCGACTGGTAAATAATAGCAACTTTTAGGAAGCTGTTTCTCCGTATCTTTTATAAAAGCAGCTGTGAATCGAATGCTGCAGTTTGGCGTCTTACACCCTCCATATTGGCCTTGACCGGGAGTGGACGAGACGAAGCATCTTTATGGCAGTTTGGTTGTGTGAAGTGGTGTTCATCAGTGTGTGAGGTGATTTGTTCGTATAGGTGGTGTGAGGTGGTTTTTCCTAGTTTTTCTGAAATAAATAAAAATATAATTTCAGTGTGGTTGATACCCCCTTCTCTGTGTGTGCAAGTAATCCAGTGTTTTCTTATGAAATTGGTGTGTTTTCTCTGTGAAGTGATGTGCACCGTAAGAAGGTCTACTTAATTTGATAGGCATCGGGGGTCGGTAATCTAAATTCAGGTATGTATGTTTAATGACTTGAAATTCCCCTTTCTCTCCCAGAAACCAAATCTGTTTCACCTACATTTAGATAGCGAAATTTTAGCACATTCAAATTTTGGTTCGTATGTTGAAATATTTTTACTTTGCTCTATAGTTGATGCGACCTTTCAAATGTACGTTATTTTTCCGTTCAGCATTTTTGTTTGCTCTTTCGGTACTGGTATGTTTGACTTGCACGAAATCTCTACAACATATCCGTTTTTGTTAACCGTGAGATTCAACGTTTTCCCTACATTTTATTTTGGTATTTTGCAAAGTTTAAAGCTTCTTCGTTACTTACGCAAACCGTAAGTCAGTTCGCTCATGGAAACTTGTATTGTAAATTAATACCTAACCCAACCTTAGTAGACCATGTTTGTATTATCAATATTGAAGGTTAGACTGAATGAAGTTTAAAAAATGGAAATTACATACGAAATGTTTAGACAACGTTTTGGAATATCAAACTAAATTGTAACCCAGTAGCTACATTGTAAATAAAAACGTTGAAAGACACGTTATTCATCAGTAATGGACATTTCCGTTTTCCCCGTCCTTATATATTTTACAGTTTGTTTGTGTACATCGGATTAAATAACATATAATGTTTTTTTAAATTTCAGCGCTACGGTTTTCCGTTACCTAGAAATATAGCATGAAATACTGAGAATTCAATCTCCTACGTCATACAACGAAAATCATCCTCTGATTGGTTTGACGTAATCAATCCGTTGTATTTCCGTAGCTATATGCTTCTCCCTATGTTACGTTCCTTATTCAGAAGTTTGAAGACAAAAAACAAAAAAGAGAAAGGACATTTACTTCATCACTTAACGAAATAATTAATGTGCAAATCTGCAGAACACACTTCAATAAGTTTAAACACCAAAACATGTTTTTAATAATAGAAATTGCTCGAAACATAGACAGCGGCAGTCTTAACTTGCAATGTTCTTCTTATCGCTCGTTCGTGCAACTGTTGATATCTTGTAAATTTAGCTCAGTTGGTTAGCGCATGCAACTTTTAGTTTTTTATACTTTCACCTAAGGCTGTTCGAATGCTATCAATGGCCGTGTTTTATTTTACTTCACGAAACGCAAGAGTAACTTCAATGTGAAAGTTTCAATTTACGTTTTTGTTTCTTACATGCTTTTATTATTATTTTATACAATGACATATTAAAACTACTCAATATATTCACGGCCTACAAGTACGTTAAATTGTTAACAGATGGCAGTAACGAGCACTATTAATTCATATGCTTTTAAGTTCTTGAAAAAATACTTCACTAGCATTCATTAAAAAAGTATACGATTGTCGGATGTAAAACCCCACATTTTTTACAGAAAAAAGAGGTAATTCTTTTTAAATACAAGAGTTCTAAAGAGCATTATTAGAAGATATCTTATGATTTAATCATGAAAATGAAAAAAAAGAGCTGATATAAATTAGTGTTGAAGCTACCAAACTATATCAATATCTTAAAAAGTATTAAAAGTAAAAATAAATTTTAAATGAATAAAACGAACTAAATGACGTGTTAAGGCATACAGAAACGCTATTCACCACTTATACTATATCTTTCGAACCATTTTTGCGATCTCTTTTGAACAATACTAACAAAT
>JAGDQP010040462.1:0-17287 GCA_022664845.1 Lepisma saccharinum | reverse complement strand
TTAGGGAGAAGTTGCTTACTACTTTATCGGCTTTAGATGTAACATTTCGGCGCTCAGCGATTTTTACTTGTACTTTGGCCCCGCGGGGTCATTATTGCCCTAGGCCCCGCGCTCACCTAACGCCGCCTCTGACCCCACCCACTCCACAGAGAAACAAGAAACCATATGATTTCTAGTCTGATTCATCGAGCTTTGAGGATCTCTCACAGGAAGCATTTGACAGAATAAATTTCACACTTAAAAATACCCTACTTAGAAATAGGTAGAATACAGAGCAGATTGAGCAAACAATAAAAAGAGCTTATAAGAAACAAAAGTGTACACGAAGACTAAGAGGAGATCTTAAGAAAGGAACTACCATCTTACCGTACGGAAGCAGTATTAGCAAACCGCATAAAGGGAGTACTGAAAAAGTGTGGAATCAGAACCATCGATGGCTAAAACCAACACCAAACTGCGACCTGCGAAAGATTACCTTCAATATAAAGTCCCAGATACACACAAAAATCAATTGTAATTGTGGGAAAATGTATATTGGTCCAAAAAGGAAGAACTATAGAAACCAGATTTTGAATTTTAGTTAAAGCATTTAGGCAATTTTGGCTCAGGTCGAGCATCAGTTACAATGTAATAACGGTAATCCAATGCAATCGTAATGACACCAATTTCTGTCTTCGCTACAATGAGTTTTGTACATAGAAAAGGATTCCATACAAAATTATGATGTTACGAAATAATATTTTGATACAAATATCAAATTGCAAAATTGAGGATTGTGTTCTAATTTTCATCTAGTCAAAATATTTCATCAACTGTGCGCTGGAACTATTCAACACAAATTCTACCTCTAAAAGGTTGCGAAACACTGTTTCAGATGAATCCATCTTCAAAGTTCTTAAAAGAGCAGCCAATACGTACCCAGAAGCCTATAAGATAATCCTCGTGTGTGTTAAGCACACTGTTAAGATGCCTAAGTCAGTAATGGTCCACAGCACCGTAATCAGTTCTTGGAACAGGTCATTTGCATTGGAGATGGTGTAATGAGACAAGACGACGCTCAACTCACTCAGTGAAGCGATGAGGGATATCCACACAGCGATTATGTATTCATGCACGATCAACTCCAAGCTAAATAGCGAAAGACGTTAAGAACTTAAAAGATCAATGATAATGGAAACTTCGAAGAGCCACGAAATAGTCTGGATATGAATCCAATCAACAAGATCTGTTGATTAAAGCTTCATTAATTCAAAAAAAAAACAACTGATTATTCTTTATTAAAACTTTGTTGACATCTCTGTTTAATAAGAACTGACCAACGAACTGTCCAAAATGAGCAATCTTATTTAATAGACATGACTGAATATTTATGAAAAAACTCGTCTTTGTTCGCTCAACACACAGTCCGTGAAACATAATATATAATATGTTGAAAATACAAAATGTAGTAGGGTACTTGTAATAAATGTATAAAAAGAAAGAAGAAAAAAGAATCGGACACTGGTCTTCCGATCAGCAATCCAACACTATACCGCCTACGCTAGCGGGACAGCTGCAAGCAAACTTTTTGGAAAGGCTATTTCAAGCACACACGATGTCATTTACAACACGGTTCAATGATGGCAATTCCTTAGATATACAGTATATTAAGAAGAAACCTATAACATTTAGGAAACTTTAATAACTACGAAGAAAATTTATGATAATCCAACAAAGAAGAACTTCATTTTAAACGTACGAGTCTGAAGACTGTTTATGGAAAAAAAAAACACACACACACACACACAACTACAACTACTACTTTTAGTTTATCGGTAAGCTTTATAGTTAATGAACCTAACATAAAAAACTTTTAAGTTTTCTAAGAAGTAACAAATTACGAAAATTAGAATGTACTTTAATCAAAATTAAAATAATAATAAAAAAAAAAAAGCTAAGGAATGGTTTTATAAACAAAACCAAAGCGTCCCCGTATAATATCAAAATTAATGTTTCTTTAAAAATGTAATCAACATGACAGTTTTCCTCACTCTTTCAGACTATAACGAATCCAAAGGTGTATGGATCATCTGTCTGACTTGTAGTTGCTGAGATCTAGGGGGAGGGGGGTACAGACGAACAGAAACCGTATAGCTTCCCCGTATATACGGGTGCGCTAAAAAGAGCTCTGAACAACGGAATATAAAAAAAAATGTATCAAATATTTATAACATGATACAAACTTACATTACAAACATTCTTTAAAATTACATCAACATTCATGAACTTTTCGAATATACTATCTGCTACCCTTCGGAAAGCATTTAACAAAGAATTAACGTGAGAGTGAAAATAAAATACAAAGTGTGTGTGTGTGGGGGGGGGGAGTATAAATATCGGTACATGAAATAAGACCCTTATAATTAATTGACTTCAAGACAGTGTTTCCCTACAAAATCTGAGTAAAATCCCGAACAATATAATAAAATCAGTTATAGGTGCTGATCGTCAACATATCGTAGTTTTTATAAAGAGTAGTTTATCAACATATCGCACCTACAATACATTATGAAAGCTTCTAGAACAAAAAGACTAAAGAATGTTTACAAGTATCAGAAAAAAAAATAATACAGTAGAAGTCCGATAAACCGGCATCCAGCAATCCGGAACGCCCGATTGTCCAGCACCATCCTTTTTTTAAAAAAAAAAAATGCTTGTGAACGATAGTTGAAAGCGCTTGGCACGGTTCGGAACCACTCGGAAGTGTCCACTACGCGTCTGCTACTGTTAGACGCAATCAGCATTGTTCGGAATCAATCGGAAGCGTTCGGACTTTACTCGTCTGTCACCACACACAGGTTCAGTTCACGGTTTTCCCTGTACGGCTTAGCCTATATTACTAGTAGTAACAGGTACTGCCCGATAGTCCGGCATTTTCGAAAATCCGGCACCGGGCCGGTCCCGAACGTGCCGGACTATCGGACTTCTACTGTAATGGTACTTGAGCCAGACTGATGTTAATTCTACGCACCAGTCACACTCCTTCGGTACCAGATAACTAGGAGAATAAGTCAGTCGGTGCATCCTCATCTCTTGTTTCCCATTATTCGAATATGAATTACGAAGCACAAATCGGAAGTTTCATCAAATACAAAGGTTTGATCTACTTACAAAGATAAAACAGGGTTCTCACAGATTATACAATATCAATTTCCCTGACTGTCCCTGATTTTCAGTGACCTTTTTCATTCAGAAACTTCCCTGACCTGGAATTTGCCTGTTACATTGGTTAAAAAAAAAAAGGTTTCTCCTCCACCTTCTCCATATAGTTGTCCTTAAGTTTCCTTTTAATTAGTAACTTGTTTAATTAAATAATTTTAATACAAAATAATAGAATCATATAAATACATACTGAACAGAGTGACATTGGGAAATCTTATATATTATTACAGCATTTACATAGATTTTCCTCTGATCAGAGTGGCAATGGGAACTATGGTGTAACGAGGAGGGTAGATGGTATACCCCATGAAGAACTTACAAAAGCTAGCCTACTCTCGCATGTAAAAATAATTCTTCGGCCTGTTCTTAAAAGGCACACAGCTTGCCAACATAACTATAACCAGAAGGAAGCTGGTCGCACTGTCACTACTTTTTTTTAAAATCATAAATTCTAACCCTTGCCACAGGTAAGAATGAGGGACCTAAAGAAAGAAGCAGAAAATAGAAAGCCTGACTATATGAAAATTGCATAACCTCACAAACATTAATTTAAATTACTAGGGACCTTCA
Organism: Lepisma saccharinum; assembly: GCA_022664845.1. NCBI lineage: Eukaryota > Metazoa > Arthropoda > Insecta > Zygentoma > Lepismatidae > Lepisma > Lepisma saccharinum. The sequence goes on along the minus strand of JAGDQP010040462.1, from coordinate 13,516 downwards.
AGAAATCTACCCTTATTTTCCCTGACTATAAACACATTCACATGCAACTCCCTGACTTCTGGTAAATTTCCAAATCTTTTCCCTGACCTAAATTGAATTCCCTTACTTTCCCTGATTTTCACTAACTTTCCAGGTCTTGGGGAACCCTGCAAAAGATAAAGACAAAATTATTTGCATCGAATGGTTTTACGAGTACATTTTTTAATAGCCGTTTCATACTGAACAAGCGCACATAACCTTGTACCATAAACTTCGGGCGGATCCGATTATAACGTACTGAAGGACGTATAATGAAAATGGAAAGCCTGCCAGTTCTAGAATCACCCGATTACAAAACGGTCAGATACATCGAAATCGCTTACTCCAAATCTGAAATTAGTTACTCACTGCCAGATTTCACTGAGGCGCGCGTCAATTCTTGAAATGAAGAATCCTAATCAAATGAAAAAATGCCAGTCACTCGACTAAACATGATAAATCAGATCAATTGTGGCCACTACACGCAAATCTGAAGTCAGTTTCTTTCTGCTTTGGTTGACGCACTACCCTGCGTTACAGCTGGACGGACAGATAGACAGAATGTCTGCTAAAAATGGTTTCAACAACTTTCAACTCACGAACTACTAGGGCTAGGAAGGTGGCTGAGGTGTCGTTGGAGAGGTCTCGCGAAACCATTTCAACGAATCACACATCATCCACTTACGATACTCGCAGTTGAAGCCTGGTGGTGACACATATGCACAGCCCCCCGACTGCCCGCCACCTCATTTGCTTATTTTAAGGTCAATGTAAAGCAAAAATCTCCAACAAAAGATGGCAGCACTATCTCCGTATATGTCTAATGTATTTTTATCGTTGCACGAAATTCCAATGCTGCTCCTACAAATTCAAGCCGAGAGAGTTCTAACTTTCAGGGAAAAGAAAGTTCATAACCATTCAAGAGTTCTATCCGTGCCGGTCTTTTCTTTTCTTTCTTGTTCATTGTTGAAATCGCTTCAATGTTGTTATGGTTATTTAAACCTATAAAAATGAAGCTCTTTCAACAATGAACAAAAAAGAAAATTAAAAAACTCGGCAAGGATAGAACTCTTGAATTGCTTATGAACTTTCTTTCCTGAAGGTTTGAACTCTCTAGGCTTGAATTTGTAGCAGCAGCATTGAAATTTCGTGCAACGATAAAAATACATTAGACATATACGGAGATAGTGCTGCCATCTTTTGTTGGAGATTTTTGCTTTACATTAACCTTAAATCAATTTCTGATACTTTAAGGTCTTTAGGCATCTATGGCTCAGGCCGATAGAGGGTAGGGGAAATGCTGCGCGAATTTTAATTTAAGGCCTTTTGGCATCTGTGGTTCAGGCCGGGATGGGTTAGGTAGAGGATGGAGAATGATATCGGATATGGTCTTACTTAAGGTACCATTCCGACATTCACATGGTGACTACGGAAAAAAAAGAAACAACCCGGATGGTCGGCCCCTAGTATCAAACCCAGGACCTCCCGAACACGAAGCCAATGTTCTACCAACTGAGTTACGGCTGCTCGGTAATTTCTGATCAAACTACAACTCGTTACAAGCTCATTACAGCCTTGTTTTAAGCTGAGGCACTTTAATATGCTCACGTTCAACCAGTTGCAATTTCTTAACACACATTTTAAAGACGAAGAAGCCATAATCTTCAGTAGTTGTGACAAAAAATGAGCCATGGTAACACCAAAAAAAAAATCAGAGGAAGACATTAGTATTTACGTCTTCTAGGTATAGAGTTATTCTTCCCACAAGAAAGTCACTTCACGAATGAGCCATCTGGTCAAAAACTCAGATTACGTAAACTTGCATTTAGGAGGGGGGAAAGTTTTTATTTTTCTCTACGCGGAAACATTAACTTTTCAAAAATGGGGGTTTAATGACATAGGGCAGATGGCCTCGTTATCCAAGAAGAGACTAGATTGCCGATCCTACACAGCCTACAGTGCGAACACCAGACACGGACATCCAGGAAGCCACTTGTCACACGACGTTTCCCGTTATGTTACTCACTCATACACACACACACATACAAATGAGTCATGTGGCAAATGCAGCCTACTTTGAAACTACTTACAACCGTTACGAAATAAAATACGCGAAAGGTTTTACTTCTATATTAAGGCTCTGAAAATAAACTTCCAAATATAGGCATGTTGTCTCGGTTACCTTGTAAACAAAACCATCCACATGATAATAGCTCCTCACAGAAATTCCTACTCCGTCCTTGAACATCTTTTCTCAGAAGCGCCGACAGGGAAGAACCAGCAACATCACATTTCAACGAGAGAAGTTCAATCACCCTTGTCTGTTGAATGTTCACCAAATTTCACTTTCTTTGTGGAAGAGAAAGGGGCAGAACAGAATAGAAATTGCCTGTTTCAGCTGCTGTGAACAGCATCTCAGCAACATTTCATGGCATATCTCGTTTGGAGAAAGGAGACACAACAAGAAGAGATGGTTACGACTTTCTCCACAGAGACGCGTTACTTCAATTACCTACTACTAAATGGCATTAGAAGTTACCAAATGATGCGAAAATTTTGAGAAAAGTTGTTGTTTCCAAAGCCATACAAAGCTTATCATCACCTATGTAACAGAAGTAACATACGTATGTGGATGTAACGAAAGGTATAAAGATGTATATACAATACAGATGCCTACTTTCTTACCTCATATCTAGTTACACGTACAGTTAAAAAACACATCAATTGACTCATAAGCTCATTCCCTTATATTGCACGACTCTTACTTCAGCTTTCACTGTAAAATCTTTGTCATATAAGATCTTCACTGAAACTAAGCATGGTTGTATCATAGACCTCACAACTGATAGACTTAGCACACTTCCCCACTTCTGGCTGCGCTTACACTAGGTAGCTCTGCCATAGACGTCATACTGATTCAAAATCGGGTGCTCTGGACAAAAACTCATTAGTGTAAGCGAAGCCAGAAGTGGGAAAGCGTGCTAAGTCTATCTATTATGAGGTCTATGGTTGTATACGACATTTACAACATTTTAATACTACAGCGATTCAAGAGTATACTGCCATCAGGGGGTAAAGTCGATCAGCTAAATGGTTTGATTTTGCACTCCAACCACGGACCTCATTGGTACTAAGCTATTAGCATTGTTTTACGGAACCACCAGATGGTAGGAGTGCAAAATCACAGCAATTTAGTAATGATAAGACTTCACCCCTGATGACAGTACTGTGCTTGTGGAGAAAGGAAATGGCAAGGTTATCCTTATCCGGTCTTATTTCAATCTCCCATTCACCTGGTGGCCTGACTGACAAGAAACAGCTGTTCCCTGTTTCAAGCCCACGATCTAACGATCAAACTTCACTGAGCAGCCACGCTTGGTGCTTGTGCCATATACAAATATTATTCACTTCCAACAATGTAGAGACAAATTCACAGCTCAAAACAATAACTTCCTTTAAACTTTCCATGTCTGGGTTTTGCAGTAACTAGGGTTACATCCCGTCTCCTATTCGTGGGTAATGAAGAGGGAAGGTAACGACTAGGACCTTAATCTAGGTTCCATCCCATGATTCGCCTCGTGAAACAGAAAAACTTTGGGTAATGCCACTAAAGACAGAAGCACCTGAACCTGCGTGCCAATCTGAAATCAGTGACCGTAACCACTAAACCACAGGGGGGAGGATTTATCACAACATCCGTGCTCTCGGGTCGTCATCATGCCTTTGGGTGGGACTGAAATAATAATATATCACACGTTGAAGGGCAGCTGAATCTGACCATGGAACGATTATATGAAGGGTGTCGGGGAAAAACCGGGGATGTCTATTTCTAGTGATTGTGTGCTCTATAGCTCGTTCTATTGGGGAAGATTGGAACTACAAAACTGTCGAAGAACGAAGGAAAAAAATCTCATAAATGACCACAGGAGACAATATTACATATCTGTTGAACCGTTTAAACATTAAGGTTGACCGATACCTAACCTAGCATCAGTGTTGAAGGAATGAAAACTTGATTTTCTCAATAAACCTGTTTGTGACATCCCCAATTTTCCTCGGACCCCCCTTCGCACTCGTACATTTGTATCTGGATACTATTTAATCCGATTCGAACCAAGTTTCATAACTGTAAATTGAAATGAGGCACTTAGGACAAAAGCGCATTAATTGCATAGCTAAACTCATCTACGTTTGGTGTAGAAACTAGAAAGACTATAACTGCCTGCATCTTGTACTGTGTAAATCCCTTGCGCTACTTAAGACCAAGTTTCAGCCTTCGGGCACCAAATGGAAACGTGCTTCACCTACGCAATCTTGTTAAATTGACTTTTATTTTATTTTTATTTATTGTTTTAAGACACCTGATGTATTCACCGATATTATTTCAGAAAATGTTGAAATATACACGAAAAAAAAAATGATTAGGAGACACATTTTAAGGGCAGAGTAATGACCTTTTCAGTTGCTATTCGTACAGTTATTTTTATTTTAGCAATCCTCTTTCTAGTCCACCACTCGTTGAAGAAAGTGTCACTCTAGTGTTTATGCTTTTGATACGCGAGGTAACGGTCCACTTTAAACGACATAAAATAAAATGAATGACATGCATTCTGGAAAAGTTACAATGACGTCTGCTCTTTCTTTCCCAGGAAAACCTTTGCTTGAGAAAATGCACATCGTGTTCTTCCACGAACTGAAACAGCAAATGGTGGTGGTTTTGTTTTGTATAGATATCAGAACACAAATTAAATCATTTATCTTTAGGGTCAAATGTTTTATACTCGAGGCAACGAGTCAAATACAACGTTCATCACCAATAATGAAATCATAGAACTGTGTGTGATTGGCTTTTTCCTTCATATTGTTTTTATCCGTTGTTTACGTCACCCAGACAGTGTAGCCTACATAATAGATTTATTTAATTATTGTAATTAAATATCCGGATATTTGGGTTCAATCACTATCTACTAATTATCGTTTGGGATGGCAGTTCCTATCCTCACAATTGCTCAGGCCACTCATCCAATCTAATATTTTCCATGGGATTCTGGCAATCAAAATACGTAATTTAACTGGAAAATCTTCGACTCCCTTCCTTCCATGTTTCTTTTTCCGAATAACACGCTAACCTAGTGACGTCATTTTGTGTATGAACTTAAGAAATGCATCATCATACGAGCCAGTTAACCCTAAATGATTTTCTATTGTAAAAATTTAGAGCACACTACGTTGCAGCCAATTTTTTGCCATAATTATGATTATTGTCTGTGAAAAACTGAAGAGAACGAAAATGACTAAGTGCTAATGTAAGGAATCATCCCGCTATTCGCTTAGCGTAACGAATAATCCTCAGTTTCGGGTGCCCTTTATATTAAACAGATAGGTGAAAATGATCAGAAACAAGATGTCCGACAAGCAGTAACAAAGTAATTCCCTGACTTTACCCGGTTTTCAAGATCTTTGTCGACACACATATTTCAGGGAAAAGATAGAAAATTAACTTAATTTTACCTTCCACACATACAATAGCAAGGTCAACGTATTAAATAGATTTGGTTAGGTTAAAAGTCAGGGAGTGACTAACGCACTCGCAGTAACATGAACACAATTCTCTGCTACCATGTGCAAACCGTTTTCTGCTCCATTATATGGGCCGGGACATCCAAAAATTGGGCAGGACACGGAGAAATTCCCTGATATTTCTCTGATTTAAAGAAAAGTCTCAGACTTTTCCTAACTAAATTCCCTGACTTTTCCAGATTTTCCAGACCGCTCGACACTCTGCAGGAAAAGAAAAGGTATAAATAAAAACAAAAACATGAGTGAAGAGACAGAAAATAGTAATAATGCCCACCATCTATAGCAATACAATACCACTATACCAGGCACCCTCTACGAGGCGGTCTGACTCCACCCACTTGTGCACTGTTGTAAATTTAATGTTGCTACGACGTACAGTTAAACAGTTGCATATTATCTTGTATTCTAAACATGCAACAGCGGAATACTTCGCATTGCATTAGGTCATTAGCAACCAATAACAGGGACGCTGTCGTCTGCTATCCGTGATTGGATGTCGGTTGATATGCCGACGCAACTTTAGTGAAATTTGCATACATAATACTTGTACACTTCTGGCTACGACAAGTGGTTATTGAATTCACTTCCCGTAAAAGGAAAAAAAAACTTGTCAGCATGATCTTACTTGTTAAGTTACTGAGAGACTTGTGTAGGTTAAATTGAAATGACAACAGAAGGAAATAATAAAAAAAATAAAACAATCTACAAAATCCGACAGTAATACAATTATCATCATTTGTATCTTGAAGAGGCAGAAGAGATAACACGAAGCGTATTTACATGCCTCGCTGAGCGTCTCCAGTCTGTGACTCGACTGAGACGAGATTCGAAGATAACGCTTACTGCGGGAAACACTTTCTTCCCTCTGATACACTACTAAATACAATACAATGAATTACGTACAGAATAAATAGGTGATAAGGTTCTGTCTTTGACCGTAAAAGTCACAAATCAACTACATTTCGATTTTAATGTACTAAGACAGATTCATTAGCGCTGTAAAATGTTCTCAAGCGGTTGATCTAATAAGTGGCTTCTCCAGCTTACTTAATTCAAACAGTCATTCTTTTCAGCATTGTATCAAAGAAGTGAAAGGTATTCCCGGCGTGCTTTAATTGAGGAAAAACAACTTTTACGACTACTCTTCCACCTCACGCTCTTCCAATATTCAAAACAATCCTCTTGAGTGGGTGGGTGTGTCAGGGATTGCATTTACTACTTTTTCTCTTTAATCATCATGGACGGAGGGAAATTATATTTGCAAAAAAAAGAAAAACTGCTGCGTTTTATTTATAGACTGAACATGTATTATTATAAAATGATGTCGATAATAGACAACAGAACGCCTAAAAGACAGTGAAAGTGTGTGTATCGCAGAAGTAACCTAAATAGCAATGAACTACAAGGATAGGGTCATTCATTCCATGTTAAGTGGTCTCGATTTCTTGGAATTTTATACAGGTGATGCCAAATGTCTACAATGCTGAACGACATTATAGCTAAGGAGTCAGCAATGGAATTTTTTAATTTAATTATAGTCTTTACACTTTTCAGGATGAATCGAGAATTTTGGTCCATATACAGCTTGTTTACGACCTACACCGACAACATTCGGGAGGTGATTCCTCACATCAAAACAAGACGAAAGTCCCTGTGACAGATTTTCAAAACCCCACAGTTTTGGAACTAGAAGCTGCCGAAAGCGTGGGAAAGTGAACTGTAGAGCTTTATATTTCTACCACCACGAACAGTAGAGTTGATGCGGTATGGTACCGTCAACGACTTGCACTATTTTAAAATGCATATTTCGAAATTCTGCAATGGGCGTGCAAGCGATTCCCCAGAAGGAAGAAACAGGAGATTCTGGTATCTTTCTGAAGTAGAGGTAGATAGAAATAATCATGAATTACGACCTTCCGTGTTAGTAAAGATGACATATGTCATCCCCAGCATCCAATTGGACAATGATATATTCAATCTCATTGATAAATAAGGAAGTTCGACGAAATTATACGATTCTTACTCTCCTACTTGTTATGCAACCATATACACAAAAAATCGTTCGTTATATGGAATCTACTTGAGATAACGACTTGGCGCAAACGAATTACTATTTCCCGGTGGAAAGCCGTCCCATTCACGCTCATTTCGATCCACTACGCGCCCATCCTGAAATATGCATTTTTGGATAGTGTGGAGTTGAAGTCTTTGACGGTACCATGCCGCATCAGCTCTAATGTTCGTCATGTTAGAAATAGGAAGATCTTAAGTTTATTTTCCCACGCTTTCGTCAACCTGTAGCTCCGAAACTATGCACATTTCGGAAATTTGTCAGAGGAACTTTCGTCTTGTTTTGATGTGAGAAACCACCTCCTGAAGTTTGTCGGTGTAGTTCATAAACACGCTGTACGTATAAACATCCCAATACATACTGAGAGTTTTGTTTCCTAAAATATCAAATTCGGAGAAATATTTATACTGTACATAAACTGATTTCTCTTCTTCACCCCCACGATCTAGTAATTACGGCCGCTTAGTTCGGATAGGCACTGTCGAGGCACGTAGGTTCGAGTCCTGCTGTCAGGTCATACTAACTGGGATTTTCTTCCATTTCACCAGGAGGATGCCGGTATAGTTTTTAGTCTAAGCCCCTGGCGGATGCCTTCATCTCAATCCCCAGAAGGTGCGTCATCCCTCATATGTGTAACGGGTTTAGGCCATAGTTGCTCGAACATATATAACGATATTTTCATAGCCTATAACGATCTTCTTTCTATTTAACGAAAAACATTACAACCCGGTACACCTCATACTTCAAGAACAAAATACACAGACTTTTATTTGGACAATTGCCTTCATTTATTGCTGTTAATGGCAAGACAAATATAATTTACAACGTTAGAAGCTGAATAAGGCAAAAATAAAGTATTTTCTAGAATGACTTATGAATAGAATAGTGTGGCTCTTTGCAATTTACCTTTATACAGTTTCAAGGTCTTCATTTACGACCAGTCAATTACTTCTTCTTTTTTTTTTTAAATAATTGGTAAAGGATGAAACTATTCAAGTGGGAACATGATAATCTTAACTCAGCATAACGAATCCAGCTCATCATTAAGATAGAGAAAATCCATTATCTGTCAAGAGATAACGAAGAGCAACACAAGTGATGGTATTTAATCAAAAGCCGTTTAATCAATCAATCCGACCACATCAAGAAGCCTTGAGAAAACAGGACAGCACTCAGTAAGAAAAACATACTCAACAGTTCAAACGTATCCACAAATATTTATTTCTATTTACTTATTTATGAAATCTGTTTAATAACAAGATAAACACACTTAATCTCCAAGTATGATCATATATTATGTGGAACGCAATTCTTTTGTAATCAGATAACATAAGTAAATACATTCAACGTTTTTACTTCGATTTCTGTGAAAAAGTAGCATCGCGTCTAAGAGGTTCCAAAGCAAATCCAGTTAATATCAAATACTTAACCAGGCAAAATATAATAGCTGAGTCTAACGTTCAGATTACATTATTTTACCGTCAACTGAATATGAACCATGTTTTTAGCTGATAAAGAGATTTTGAGGCCAATGAAATAATCGCACATTATATTTGCACGCACATTCTATCTTTGTGACATGTACAGCTAGTTCAGTCTCCACGTTTAGCTTTATTTGAATATGTTCCTTGCCTTTAAAATAATATTACACAGTAAAAAAATGCCTGTGTTAATTCAACCCTTTTCGATGTCCGAGCGTAACTATCACTTCTCTGTGTTAAATCAACACAGCACACGGTTGCTACATTGCTTTCATAGAAATAGAACATAGTCTTACTGAATGGGAATTCTGATCCTTAATTAACAAATGGACAAGTGATTAAACAATGACGTAAGTTGCGCGAGTAACTTTGTTTGTGTTTGGGGTTCAGCAACATATTTTTGATCCCTATACTATTTGAATCTAGTGTAATTTTGTGTGTGGCGATTTAGCCCACCCAGACGGTAAGACGCTGAACTTCTAACAAAGTAACCCATGTTCAAAATCACGCTGTAACTTTTTTTTTCTTGCTGCTAGTACCGAAATCAACACCGTGTGTTGTGTTGATTTAACACAAAAAGTGGTAGTCACGCTGGGACACCGAAAAGGGTTGAATTAACACAGGCATTTTTTTACTGTGTAGATTCCATAACATTAGATATTTATTCACTGTTGTACATGGACTTTCTGGTCCCTTCAACGGGTTTCAAACTTTCGATTTGGAAACCAGTAGGCGCTCCACTGACTCAATCTTCCACTCCGAATAAAATGTTGAGGCTCTCCTTTCTTCTGTATCAACAGCACATTTGTTGGATTCCAGATCTTCCTCCTCAAAGACATTTTCTGTACTGAGGAGTATAAAATTATAAAATACTGTTCATTTTCAGTATTTTATGATTTTCTCTACTAAATGCCATTGGAATTTTTAAAAATTTTCTTTAAGGTCTTTAGGCAACTTTGGTTCAGGCCGTATGGATGATGATGAGTGAAAAGAAGTCCTTGGACGGAAAATTCTAGAAAACAAGAGTTAACATGGGAAGAGTCAGTCCGCACAGATGTTCAACAATGTCTGGCAGAGAAATGAAGGCGAAGACTGAAGGACAAAGCGGAACAAGGGCTGCAGCGTCAGGTATAGTTGCCAACTCATAAAGACTGCTAGGCTGAGTCCCTCGTGCCAGTTTTGTCTCGTCAACATTACCAATACACTGGCTACATTTCTTTAAAAGGTGATCAAATAAAAGAAAGTGTTGAGTACACTTGGGACGTTAGAGGAAGAAGAAGATATTCCTCAGCCTAGCACTCTTATGAGCTACCAACTATAGGTAAGGTAGGGTCTTCAGCCACTTTGGTTGCAGTACTGACGCTGTAGCTATGATACGCAGTCTGTCAAACTTTTATTTTATTTTATTTATGGGTCAGCATTTATAACACTACATGACTAATTACTTTATTAGTGGGGAAAGTAAAAGTGAAGATGCACCATCCTAAATTTCGTCTTGTACGACTGAAGGAAATCTCAGTCCGGCCCCGAGATTCGATCCGATGACCTTTCGAAAACGAAGCGAGCTCAGCTCCGCTAATCAGCGATGATCGGTATACACCATACATAAGGCAAGGACATGATTCAACTACAATATCCTCTACCTGGTAAAATCTAGGATCCAACTATAAATGGAATGGGGTTCTCATTGTGAAGGCCAATACCATAACCATCCACCTATTTTCATTCCAAGTTCTTTCTGAATTAGGAATCAGGAGAAAAAACATTACAGTAATCTTACGTATGCACGAAATCATCTTATGATCTCTCAAGAATGCCAAAGGATGAAAACTGAATGCTTTTAGTGATTATTTTCATACCAAACATTATCACGTTCTAGATGCTACACAAAATTGTACTAACAAATTAAGTATTTTACATAAAACAACCTCATATTGTTCTTCCGTCTCTCACGCTTCAATGAATACTGAGGCACGATTACCATTCAGGCTACTAATGCCACAACATTCATTTACATCTGAACTACAAGTCTGCAGAAGTGCGTTCTGAACATTAAGCTACTTTAGTTCACGTCAACAAATAAAAGTAAACTCATAATGTAACGGTAGTTTATATACTTCATTTAATTCTACAATGAAATAATAATTTGACGTATAAGACATTACAGATTACTTTTAGATTTGAAGATGCACATTTAATCACGCTGACAGAAGAAACAAATTAATCTAGGTGTTGGTCTTATCATAGACCTCATAATAGATAGACTTAGCACGCTTCCCCATTTCTGGCTGCGCTAAAACTGATGGATTTTTGTTCAGAGCATGTGATTTTGAATCCATCCGCTAGGTAGCTCTGCCATAGACGTCATACTCTACTATGAGGTCTATGGCAGAGCTACCTAGCGGATGGATTCAAAATCGCGTGCTTTTGAGCAAAAAAACCAATAGTTTTAGAGCAGCCAGAAATGGGGAAACGTGCTAAGTCTATCTATTATGAGGTCTATGGTCTTATACCCAAATGTGTAGGCTGTCGATTTATGGGTTTATTTATACAACAAACTGTGTATCGAATTATAATTGATACATTGTTTATAGCTTGTTCCACACAAGACAGCAGTCGCATGATCTAAGGCGCTGGACTGCAGTTCATGAGGTCGCGGGTTCGAATATCGTCTGGGGCATGACTGTTTCCATAGGAACCTATGATAAATAAGATCATTTGATAAACCAGAACCAAAGGAGTACGAATCAAACAACAACAAATACAATCATGACAAAATCGGAAAGAAATATGGATAATCAACTACCAATCACAACTCAAGAATGTGAATCATATGAACATATATCAGATGCATATAGTGAATATCCGCTCCCTCCCTACTTATGTGTATCATACAACAATAAAATGTAATAATTAACACATACTATGCATCAATGTAATCATGGAAACTTAAAAATATACTCTATCAAAGCTACAGAGTAATAATAACTGCATTTTTTTTTTAACAAATTTGCAATGGATAGGCCTTAGTAGCCATATCCGCGATAGAGCTTATGAATGAATGAATCTAATAAATAGTTAGGAATATGCATATTGATTGGCCTTTGAATATTGATTGAAGATGTATATACGATAAACATACTGTTACTAATACTAATAGGGCCGAAATCGTAGTTACTACAATGACCACACTAAAAAGTTTGCCGAAATTTGACAGAAGAACAAAAAACTGACAAAGGAGGAGGAGTCTTGTGCTACAAGCTTACGAAACGAAACTTGTTCCTGTGAGCTTCAGAGAAATGAAGACAAATTTACGGAATAACAAGTGTTTTAAACAGATAACAGACATGGACAATTTTTGGACATAAAGAATACTTCCACCGTAGTAAGTTCCCACGAGTCATTTATTCGTCATCCAGTCAGTGAACGTGACGTCACTAACAAGCTTGAGAACTTGATTGCTGAATGGCCTCATTCAACACTGTGATTAAATGTTAGTGATTGACGCAACTTCGTTCGCACTTCACTGCGAATACATGCCCGTTGCTTTCGACCACATGTTGCATCTTACCCTGTCCTTAAAGATTAAGGAAAAGAAGGAAACATATGTCAGCTGGAAACATGAGTCAACTGTATGCATTGAAAAAGGAATATGAAAAAAAAAATGTATACGGAAATTTAAATACTGGAGATAGGGGGAGACCGTTTCCGCCCAGTACATTTCAACTCAGGAACAGAGGTGTTCGGAAATTGAAAGTCAAATCCTAAATTCTGGAGACCCCTACTCAGGACCTACAGGGCTACGCAGAAGGTTGCAGTGTCGTTGGAAAGTTCTCGGTGAGACGAGTTCAAGCCCGCATAGATCAGCCAAACAGGACGCCCGCTGCTGAAGCCTGGCGGTAGCATATGTCACAGTCCACCGACTGAGTTCCGCCTCACTTGTTTCAATATTTAAATGTTGGTCTGGCCTGAATAGCATCCTGTACATAAGAGAATAGTTTTTACTTAAGACTATTTTAACAAACTCCAAATACTGCTCAGAGGATATTCTATTTTAAACATAACAACGAAGGGAAGGAAGTGGCCCTGGTTTTATTCAAGGTACCATCCCAGCATTTGCTTCATTCAACTGGGGGGGGGGACTTTAGTCACGACGGGAAGTTGATCTGACCGCGAACCAACGACTTTCTGAATGCAAAGCCAACTCTCTACCTGAGCTAGGGTAGCTCGGCAGTCGGACCACCGCTAATCCAGGTTTTCAAACGTTCTAAAGAAGCGGAACATTTGGGGAACCATCAGTACACCGAGACATTTGATGAAAAATCTAGACTGTCCTGGGTATAAGAATAGCACGGTGCAATCCATA
>JAGDQP010040460.1:0-11032 GCA_022664845.1 Lepisma saccharinum | reverse complement strand
CGATTAGAAGAGTAGCATTAGTGCATAACAACTAAATATTCGCGTAATAAGTTACAGTTCGCAAAATTATCTCTTTAAAGGCACCACAAAAACAGTCGTAACTACACCGTTAGTTCTCTCATTCATGGGTTTATTTAGATATTGAAAAAATACAAAATGAAATTAAGAACGGACGTGAAATGTTGATCTACATGATTAATTAATCCAACACAGTCCTAATAACTTTCGTATGTTTACAAGGTAAAACACATTTACATAAAATATTAATAATTTCAAGAAAATTCCTAACCACGAAATAGTGTTGACTAAGAAAGCTTTGAAAATTACCTAAGGATTGAATTAGGGAGCAGGTATTGAAAAATTAAAATCCCTATAAACCTACGATAATACATAAGCCAAGTGATAACGTAAACCTAGCGTTGCACTTTTTCGACATTAAATTCTCGAGCATTCTAAAGTATAACAAAATAGTTTGGATATAATCAAGGTTGTTAAATATAATAATAGGTGAGTGGCTTTTGAACTTATAACAATTTAGATCGTTTGTGGCTATACATTTGTTAATTATTAGATGATCCACATGAAAGGCAACGCATATACACTGAATAATGTTTGTAAACTGAATAATACACTAGCGTTTGTTATTAAATCTAAACGCTAGAGACTATAGGGAACATATTTACCACAATAACAATACATATTTCTGTAGTTAACTTCAAAACAAGTTTTAAGCGTTAATGCCGGCTGAAGTGTTTTAGATTGTTCCACATACATATTCAAACCCCTCATATGGAAGTACAAAGATATGTATTCTTGAAATACGGTGAATTTTGGTTTATATGTTCGCTGATTAAACTTGGAACATTTAACGAGATACAATAATGCCCTAAACATGACAATCCACAATCTAGCACCACACGTTTGATGTAAACGCTCAATGAAATTTGTATACATACAGAACAATTCAAAATAGTACTTAGGATTACTAGGGTATTAGCACACCTGCACCTAGGAAACACATTTATGGAATATACCTGCAAAAAATATTTTCTCAACGATTCTAGAAAATATATTTTTAGATTCATTATGATCTTTTGCGTGATTGAATAATTCAGAAATACTATAATATCGCTTCCCGCACTCTTGACAACTATAACAAGGAATCTTTCTACAATTCCTGCTGTTTATATGATAGGTCAGGTGGTGCCGCTGGATAAAACTTTTACTGCAGTTCTGACAAGCGTAAGGACTTTCTCCAGTATGGCGTTTCTGATGTTTAATAACATGAGCTAATTGCGAAAATGCCTGCTCGCAAATCTGACATTTATATGGACGCTGTTTCGTGTGGATGAGCATGTGAGTTTCATGATGGTGACGATTCTTAAAAACCTTTTGACAATAATCGCATTCGTATACACTAATAGGGTTACGCTTAAAACAGTACGGAGCTCTACCACATCCTTTACCCAACCCTGACATTCGTTTAGAGAAATATTTAATATGTACTTGCAAGGAATGAGTACTGCGAAATTGTCTTCTGCAGTCTTGACATTCACATCTGTTCTCACTACAATGGGTTAGCACGTGTTTTCTCAGACAAGCTCGACTAGTAAACCCTCTGCTACAAATACTACATACTAAATTCTTGTGACCCAAATGACCATAAATATGTACTGTTAAACCATCTTTCCGAGGATACTTATTTCCGCAAAAGTCACATTCGAAAGGTTTCTCCTTGCTATGAGTCATCAAATGGTTGTTTAGGTGGGATTTTTGTCCGAAACGTTTAGTGCAGAAAGGGCAAGTTAAAGGTTTTACTCCCAAGTGCACTCGGGAATGTATCATTAATTTCTTTTTATGTAAGAAAATCTTGCCACAAACAGAACACTGAAAATTATCTGGACTCTGGGAGTGCTTTTCGTCGTACTGAACTTCGGGATATCGATTTGATTGGTAATTCTTCTTGTATTTAATGGATTCAAATAATTTGGGATCCGGAATTTCATGTTCTCTAGATGATCTACCCTGCAGCTTCGTCTCAATGATCTTGCTCCTAAAACAAGAAAATACACATTAATAGTAATTTTTTATAATAGTAATAAATATGTATGATTTATACTCGACTAAATTATTTATAAAGGCTTAAATTATAAGAAACAATTAAGGATTTAAAATTACAAACACTGAGAAGTTTCTAGATTGCTTGCATTTCCGAAATTATGCTAGTTCATGACCGATGCAGTCATGGAATCGATCTTGTGAAGATTATCACCTCAAGGGTTAATGGTTACTTCACTCAATTGTTCTTATGAATCTTCAAAAGATTTTACAGATTTGTGACATAACTCTATTCCGACCCTGAATCTGTAATTCGCTATTTAAGTATGGCACACGTTTATCGAGATTTTCTATCTTGAAATGTATGTAATTCATTTGAATCCAGTATATTGATAACTTTTTGGCATCTTTGTCTCAGGTTAGGCTTGGAATAAGTATCGACCAAGGCCCTTTTAAGGTAGTATCCCGATATTATCCTTGTCTGAAAAACGAAAACCCTGCCAATCGTGTAAGTGTGGGCCGTCGTGGGTTTTGAGCTCACGTACCTAATCATTATCAATCCGTCCACGACAGTATCCGTCCCTAACTACAAAAGTTGTGTAATGGGTACGTATTATTTAGAAAAAAAACGCTGCCAATTTCAAATTTATCTTTCGGCATGCGCCTCGATCTTTGACTGATCTGGAATCAAAAGAGGATTTATCATACCGAAACATTATTGAAATATTTTTTTCGGGTTGAGATAAAAGAGACTAGTGTGTGAGTTACTGTAGTTAACTCGATCTTAATGTAACTTTGTCTATTGAATTACTAATATGGACAGAACACTTTTGATACTTAAGAATTCGCAAAAACTTTAAACATTCAACAAATCAAATGATGAAGATAGAACTCTATTGGCATTTTGTGACCATGGCTTTTCAGCGAACGGAATCCTCGCGCAAATTGGACATTCTAACCCCTTTCACGAAGCCAGAGCCTTACCCAAGAAATCACATTATCGTTGTTCACTTATCAGGTAAATTATGACTAAACAATAAATAATTATTTTCAAAAACACGATCTGACCAGTGTAGCAAGGAGAATATTCGAATGTAATACATTGAACTATCCACACATGGCTTAATATGTGACACCGCCTTGTCATCTAGTAGCAATAATATCAACTATATGATAAAAAGGAAAGTCCTTGTGTGCGTCAGGATGATATTTGCGGTGAATTGCTTTGTGAAGAACAGTGGAACACATGCAATGATATTGAATTGCCTCAAGATAGGCAAATAAGAAAGAATAATGTAGTAACTCCGATTAGCAATACTGATAGACGCTTGTCATTTCAAAGAAATGTATTTTATGTGGGTATTTACTGTATTTAATAGAGCTATGTTTAAATCTAATGCTATGTATAACGTCATAGGAACAATTATTTATCATTTTAGCCACTTAAAACATTTACCCTTCTACTAAAATCGCTTTAACATTTTATGCCAACAACTTGAAACATCTATATTCAAGAAATTGTAATGTCCCTCCCTACTTATCGAATAAACACCGCGAAGTTTACTTCTATTCAAAATATGCTTTACAGACTTACGACGTAATTCTTCGGATATTCCTATATCATTTATTCATATAAACGCAGGGAATATTCAAGGATCCCCGCTTTCAAAGGAAACGTTAATTAAAGCTCTGCATTCGAGCCCCATCTTCGCTCGGCACGAATCTACATCCACATTTTCCGTTCGATCTGAACATCTGGAAAACCGGGCAGCCGTAACCTAACGCGAAAGAAATGGGGAGTGATGGACCGAATGGATCAAATATGTCTGTGTATGCCAACATGGGCTTTGGGTAGCTAGGGAAAGGCAGTATTTCGTTTCCATAGGTTATTTGCAGCCAAGCCAGACACTTGTATTCATGTCATCGCCCTCAGCTTGTGATTATCTCCTTATTTCGTTAAAAGTTATGAGTAAGTTCATGTGTTCCTTTAAATAGTTATGATTCCTATTTACCAGCCTTTGTCACAGCGAGGTAATACAACCGACAAGAGTGTGAACATCAGATAACTCAGCACCTTTTCGTAAATGGAAAGAGCCACTACAAAGTGTGATAAGACAGTCCTGAAGTAAAGAGAGCATGAACTGAGGGACTCATTCGATATTCAGATCCCGTGGTGACAGTTTTCAATTTTATCAGTCCGGCAGTTGCAAACATGAAGTGCGATATTGGCCGAATTAAGAACTTGTCTTAGCCCATGGCTTGACAACAAGAGTTCGTCTAAGTCTCATCTAATATCTAAAAAAAACGAGGTTGAATCCCCGCTGCTAACCTTGGTTGGGCTTGGTCGTTGAAGACATCGTTCAGTAAGTGGAATGAAATTGGCACATACTGTAACTATATCATATCCCGTGATCCAATATACTAGATCTTGGTTTTATCCTCACTCAAAAATTCAGTAGAGGTTTGCTTTATAACTAGCAAGTATTCTTCATCTTAACTACAATTTCTGAAATCTTGTTAATTAAGAACCTTTGAAATCAAAATTATGGAGTTGCGTTGCTAAAGAACCAGCCCCCTTGCTACTTATTTCTTTGTGCTCGACATAAGTAAAAATAATGGGAATGTTTAGCGTTTCCTCTTACCTTAGTTTTAGAATGTTCAGTTTGTATGCTTGAAAACCTTCCCCTCCCCCTCCCTGTAACTCTTTTCCTTTAAGTTTATGCGTAAATTGTGTAGTCTTCGAAGTCTCCCGTTTGTTCGCCGATTCTCACGAGAACGAAGACAGCCACCGTATCGCATTTTACGTGATCATTGATTTTCCTCCCATTCTATTTCTCGGAGCTCTGATAAAATTCCGAATGAAGATCAACCCTCTTCCATTGTATCTTCTACAGCCGAGCAGTTGGCGGAATTTAGACCTATTACTAAATTCTCTGATCTCGATTCGTCTGCAATAGAGGGTTTCCTCACACTTTTCGAAAATATTGCAGACAAACATAACTGAACAACAGAAAAACGCCTTTCAATGTTTTGTTCGTCACTGACATACGAAGTATTGGATTTGTATTTCATACTTTCGCAGTCAGCAGGTTCGGATCCATTAACTTATGACTCTCTTAAAGAAACCTTCATCGACGTATTCTGTGGAGATAGTAATTCTTATAAGACTGAGGAAATACTAAGAAACAGGAAACAAGCTTTCAATGAACCTACATGAAATCTTTACTAAAGATAAGTAAGTTAAGATATACACTCCTAATTCTAAGAACGAGGACATCGTTTATTAAGTGGTTTAAGATCAAATTTGATTTCACACGTTGCTAACAAAAAGATCAAAGATGTTAAATAACTTTTGTCAATATTACAGAAGGGAGACAAGAGAAATTACTTTGTATGGAAAAGGCAAAAGAAGAAATGAAATAATTGCAGCCTGTCCTGAAAGCAGCTTCTTAGGAAGCGACTACATTTCCTTCCTCCCCCTCCCTTGATCTTCATTCCCATATCATCAACCTCCAGTACCGTTAAATCCGTATATTTTTCCTCAAGCAGCAACAGCACTATGACATTTCCCCGCGGCAGGTCCATCCTCTCAAGTTTATGCCTTGCTTTCGAGACAAGCTCAGCCCTTGCTATCTAACTATTCGTCAGGTTAAGCAGATTTAGTTAACTGCATAACGAAATACAACAATTACGTACACAGCTACCAACACGGTCAGTGCAAAAAGTCAACGAACAAGCTCAGGGTACTTCTTCCATAGATACTTTGTGTGCGAAATTGTCAAGTCTAATGATATAAATGGAGGAAAGCACATCAAACAAACAATTTGCTAAACGTATTAATAATGGCAATTACAAACGTGACAGGCAGCGGAGTTCTTCGAATAATGGTCCAATCATATGTCTGCGCTTCAGGAGACCTAATAACATACTAAGTTCTTCCTAGCAAAACTAAATTTTCTGATGATTCTAGCAATCAAAATCAGTCAGGAAACTAGGTAACTCTCAGTTTAGTAAGGCCGATGTTCTGAGACTGTAGAGTTTGAGATTCCACTTAAGGTCTTAAATAGGTTTTAGTATATCAAAGGTTATTTGGGTGCAAAACCTATGGATTTTTTAGCTGCTGGTGGGGCGTCTGTTTCAATTGTTTGTCGTTTTTCTCTTCCGATCAATGCAAAATATTGAATATTCTTACTTCAATCATCTTTTTTAAATCGTTTCATCTGCAAGCACATTGCGTTACTGTATTTCAAGATTCAAAGCAACGTTTCTAAACATCCATTTCGTGTTTGTGAAATGGATAAACAATACGCAATATTGGGAGTGAATTTCTTGCGATATCAGTATTCTAAGATTGACCATGGGAGGAAATTATGAATGTTATGTAGTTTGCTTGCACTCCTAATGGTGTGTTCCTTGGCCTTTCCAAGGCGTGTTACGCTGTATCAGAAACTATATTTCAGGCCGTTGCTATACAGAAAAATCCCTCGTTATTATCCACTTGTTGGATTAAAATCAATTGAAACATGCCTTGGACCGCTTAAACTCAACAACATTACAAACAAATGATGAAAGTATCTTACCTGAACCCAGTAATTATAATATCAATGCCTTTGGTCTAGTGGCCCCACCCACAATTTATAATCAATATAGTACCAAAATTTTGGTGTACAACCTAATCAGTACGTTAACATGTAACGATACGTGAGAACCTAGTACTTCAACTTACGGCTATTTAAGAAGTACGACAGATTTCTTGAACGAAGTTTGTTCTTTTGCGCAGTATGTTATCATAATTATTGAGGAAAATGTATTTAAATGCTTGTTGCAATTATAAGTGAACACGGTAAATATTTTCTTCAAAAAATTCCGTTCAGAACTTCAATAAATCTTCATTTAAAATATATTTCTTAAGACTGGGAATTTCTAAAAAAAAATGTCGAACTGTAAACATACCTTTCTTCCAAATGATTTTGCTCTTCTAATCCTCTTTTTGTAGCAGAATATTTTCCTGGATGGCTTCTTTCTAGCTGGTAAAAACTGCTGTCGGAATTAGACTCTCCTTGAGATTTTGATCGGTTTATTTTGTTTTGAGGAGTAAAATCCGATGAACAAGTAGCAGTTAAATCCTCATTTTTATTTGAAATACCATATACATGTGTATTATTAGTCACAATAGCAGACATCTCTCTATGTGGGGTCAGGTCTGTAACCGCCAATGCAGCGTTTCCTTGGAACAAAGTTGTTGAGGAACACTCAGAACACAGAGGAATTTGGGTCACCAGAATCTGCTTATGATTTTGTTGTTTGTTTCAAGTTTGAACCACAATTATTTACACATTGTCTAATCTCAGTTAGACCCGGGTAACCTATATTCCAGGTGTAGCTGTAACAAATAAAAAAGGGCCTTTGGAATTACTGAAATCATATTAATCGGCGAATCAGAATAGAAACAACTAGAATCATAGAAAATCAAATTTTATAAGTACTTACTTAATATATATTTAGCACTCCCAGTCCAATGCCAATAAACTTATGTGTTAATGGCGGAGTTAGCAGCTGATCACACACGAATTGTTTCAATAGGCAAGAAAGCACAGCAGTATTGTTCGTTTTATTGAAGGTAAATTAGTAAGAGGAATACGAATATATTTTAATAAATATGTATGTGATGGTCCAAAACAATATTAATTAGAGAGCCTAAGTATAATTTACTGAAACGTACTACATACACAATGAGATGAAACAATGGTTCAAGAAATGAATCAGTGAACGCCAGACAAATTTGGCTAATTGGAGGGTCTAAAATTAACGCATGCACAAACATGTCATTAAAAGTCGGCCTTTTTTTTATCTAAAGTGTAAAGAAGAATTGATGGAATGTTTGGCAAAAATGTTATTGTATCACAACTTGCGACATGGTTCTCAAATGAAGAAGTTCATTGTGATATACATATCCTGCAACGAAAGGAATACTTTAATTCCCTCAGCACTACACCAGCACATGCATAAATTCATAACCCTGCATTCATAACTCATAATACAACCATTGAAAGTATTAAGTGCTTTCATCATATACACAGCATCTTTTTCTTTTAGTTAGCAAATACACCCAAACAACCTTGTCATTGGCTGTTAAAATAAAAGATGAGCAAACTGACTATCGAAACTTACTTCAAGAAATTCGAAATTGATAGAGCAGATATCTCGTGTTTCATACGTGTACGGCGTTACTTGATATGCTGGATGTACTAAGGCACACTCTTTAAAAGCTTTTTTTCTTGTGTTCACAGCATATTACGCATTCTTGCAGGCTTTGGAATATGAGACCAAATTCCCACCTTGCAGAATGAACTGGCTGGAACAATTCGTCTGTCTGTTGTAGACGTCGATCTGCATCATTGGCGAAGGATTTCCCACAAAATTAGTTGTTCAGGTAAAGGAAAAGGCGATATTTTTTGGCGCAAGTTCTGGGTAGTTCTCTTGATAGCACAGCGTCTCACTATCAATCCCTGGCGTTGTCAGCAAAGAACAGTATATGCATCCGACCGTTCTGCTGCTCATGTTCTAACTACTACGCATAAGTATCGTCAACAATGGATTGATGCAACTGTAGTAGCTCGTAGTGTACAAATTTGTGACTAGTTCAGTAGGAACAAAGCATGATTTTGTGTTGTTTAAAAGGTGGTCTTCCTGTAACAGCCAATGTTTGGTACGCTTGGAAGTCTCATACACTCGATTGAATATCGGCGTGTTGCGTTGCCGAGAAAACAACAACGAAAACTGTCACCCCTTGGTCAATGTTTGCTTCCGGCAGTGTGTGAAGTATCCATTTGATCAAGTTGTACGCCTTCACGAAGCGATGCAGGTAGTTGTTACTGTTTCATATCAAACCTGGAAGCGCTTGCAAGCTCAACTTTTCTGATCGTCCTCATTTAGAACCAGTGGGTGTCCACTGCGGTGTTCATCACACAGGGACAAATATTTAGACCTGAATTTCAGGAACTAAGCCTGACGCTGCATTCGTTTACAATATCATCCCCACTTTAAAGTTATTAAACCGACTTCTAAACGGCTGAGCTGCTTAGAAACCACTACTCGAGCTGAGTGCGCAAAAATATTTTCTTGTTTACGGTCTATGTTCCAATGTAACCACTTGAATTCTGATTGTTTTTAAAGCACCTGAGACACTCATTTCCGTATCAGTAATTACATATTTCCACGCGCCTTCAAATTCAGGAAGAACATTTCTCGTTAACTTATATTTAAAGAAACGGTAACCTGTTTGAGAAAGCTTACTACATTCAATAAAATATTATAATTGCTTTTAACAGAGATAAAATATTTACGTATCTCAGCACACTATAGAGGCTGCGAGTCATCGTGACACGAATTCTGTTATGCGATTGATTAAATTTTATTTATGACCTATAAGCATTAAAAAATTAGGCCGAGATAGTGGAGGGGAAAGGATACATCCCGGTGTTTACCTGGTGTGACTGAGGAAAAGTTCTTTAAAAAAACCTGTCAGGTATTCCACTTATGTAAACAAGTGGATATGCACTTGTAATAGTTGCTATATGTGACCGAAGAACATTGCATAAAATTTCCAAAAAAAAAAATGAACGAGGAAAAATTACAGGGTCTCTAACATTTTATGATCAATAAAGTAGTTAAAATGTTAGTTGATGTTCAAAACACATATTTAGAGGAAAAAAACCGCCTCTGACAAAGTTTTGAAGCATTATGTAAGTTTTCTTGGTCTGAGACAAAGATGCCTGAGAGCCAAAAGTGAACAGAACTTTTCTCTTATATACAAGCGTGCTAATGAGATATATTGCATTCCTAATGTAAATTGAAAGTTTTTTTGAATTTTTTTAACGTAGAAATATTTATTTTAAAAAAAATCTAAACAAGAAATGTATTAGGAGTGTTAAGTAGTAAATATTGGCGTTGAAAAAAACACTATTTCGTGAATAAAAGCATGTTTTTTTGCCTCGTGGAAAAAAATAATTTTCCGTTTTTTTTTTAAATTTCAGGTTTTTTCCCGGCCTCTATAACTATAACAAGGATAAACGGGATTATATTATGTGTCTGTTTGAAGTGAATTTAACGTTAACGCTTAAGGTCACACACGCCTTTGTACCATTATGGAAGAACCTTTTATACCCTTGTACATAACGATCGTAAGTATGTTTTCAACCACTGTTAATTATAAAAGAAATGACATCAGTTTCTGGTTACATAATTAAAACCAAGGTTTAGCGCAACAACGAAGTATCTACAAAAGAAACATCTGAAAATGTGCAAAAAGAAATATTTAGAGCAACGGAGATTCAATCTCTTGTGTTCTTGACTTTGTTTAGCAAGAACCATTGCGAAGTATGCCCATATTTTACAAGACGCACCGAAACGGTACAAAAAAAGCTTGATATACTTTCTTTTTACAAATCTTTTTTTTAGTGCAATATAAAACATAAGGAGACCGTACCAATTGTTGATCAAATAAGGAAAATTTCAAGTCTAAACAAAAACTTACTTTTATTTAATAATAGTTAATTTTCCACAAAACAAAGCATGAGACTGTGCACAATACCTAACAAAAGAAGGTACTACCATTTGCTTGATATGACAAGACATTTGAGTGTTTTTAAAAAACCGGAAAAATTGATTGTCGGGAAAAATGTTTTTCTACTTTTACGGGATCCATGACAACATTTTATGATCAATTAATTAGTAAAATTGTTAGTTGATGTTTAAAACATATATTAAAAAAAAAACGCAATGGAACTGCATGTGACAAAGATTTGAAGCAAAATGTACGTTTTCTGGGTCTGAGCCAAAGATGCCTAAGGGCCAGAAGTGGAACAGAACATTTCTTTCATGTACAAGGGTGCTAATTAGATATACTGCATTCCTAATGTAAATTGAACGTTTTTGTACATTTTTTAACGTAAGATCATCTGATTGAACGAAA
>JAGDQP010040459.1:0-10000 GCA_022664845.1 Lepisma saccharinum | reverse complement strand
AAACAAAATCTTAGATACAATTAAAGAAAAAATTGTCCAAATTGGACCCGAGTGGAAGTAGAGTATCGAAATTAAATGACCCCTCTGCTCCCTTGTTACATATACTCATTAAAATTTAAATGACATCTAGCAAACCAGTTTCGTTTTAGAGAAAGGTCAATGGCTTAAAACTTTCAGTGAAATGTAAAGAGATGACAAGACGGACGAATGATGGCTGGTGATGAAGAGAATCAAGAGCTAAAAGACAACGAATACCTAATAATAGTTTTTTATTAACATCTAACAAAAATTAACTAATTCAAACGAAAAGTCTAATTAAGTCCTTGTTTATTTTCATATGACGAAACTAAACATTTCAAACGAGTAACAGAAAAATGTGTTAAATGAGTTTCCGTGCATATTTCGCTCACATTTTTTAAAGTACTTATTGATCGGTTCTCAGAGTGAAACATGTAAAGATATATGACTGCATCTAAACTAACCTCCACGTTCCCATGGTATCTAATTTAAGATATTGTAAGAAAAATGCAAGTAAGCAAACAACAAATATGAATATATAAAAATATATTTTGAAAGAAGAAAAAAGAACAAATCTTACTGCTCGCCGGGATTCAATCCCGGGTTTTCTATTCCGACGTCTTACCGGTGCGCCACTCTACCTCTGCTTCAAAAGGTGGTTAAGTAGACGATCTCCCGAGCCCGCAAATTACCAGCACAGGGATTTGGAAAATTTTACAAGTGGAATTGAATGTTAACAGAACTCTCGGGTATACCCGCTCCTAACCGGGGACACGCTGCCCAGCTCCCTTCGGACGCAACGTACACCCTTGCACCAGGTCTGGTTCATTTATATACATCCTAGTTTTCAGTAGTCCAATCTTTGTGCTCAACGTTTGACGTACCTCGTTTCAATTTGCAGCATGGAGAAATTCCTGTTTTATCATTGTATTTACACTGGGACACATGCGAAATTGGAACAAGCTGGCGTTGGAGCCGGTCAGTTAATTTGTAGAAAAAAACTGCATTTTGTTTATTTCATTCATTGACCTCTATCAAAGTGATACTGGATTGATCGGAGCCATTAAACATTTAATGAATATATGAAACCAGGAAGCGGAGGGTAGTTAACCTGGACTGTCCACTTCCAGCCTAAATCAATATAGACCTAATTTTCAGTTCTTTACGCTTGCTATTGCTGTGTGGCCTGGTTTTATTATTATTTATGCCTTAATAATTGCCAATTGCCTACATATTATTTACTTACAAATTTCGGTAACTTAAGAATTGAGAGGCGTAAATGAGGAATTGGTCCATACTGGATTAGGCTGGTAGTCGGCGATCGAGGTTAAATATTTGTATGCTTTGGCGTCCATATTTCAATACTAGCCTATTACTCCACTAGCGTTACTTAAAGCTTGATGTTTATCGTAGAGAGTAGTGGACACTCTCGGGGATGTAATGTTCATGACCTGTCCGCGTTTCATGAACTCCCATTTATAGGTGTTCTGTTGAACTACTTTCAAGGCACTGTGAAAACCAGTAGCCAGTTGACCAGTGACCTGCGCATTTTTTCAATTGGTTTCGCTACATATTCTTTCTTTCTTTCCAATTTTCAACAATTACATTTTGCTTTCGTTTACATTGTCAATATTTCAAAAATATACGTTAGAAAGTCAGGTTTGAATCTTTTTTGTTGTACCCATTTTCAAATATATCGGAAATAGGATAGATTAAATAAGATAAGATTTATTTTAGTTGTACGCGATTCACATCACGTGCAACGCAAGAAACAGTAACATGACGCCAGGAGTGTTACTTCACCGAGACGGACGTAGGGAGTAGTAGCAATGAGCTCTACGTAACGATATTGGAATGACTGGTTAATGTTGAAAAATAGACGCACAACAAACATTTAACGTCGTTTGCCATTTCCAGTCTAATCCAATGTAAACTTAATTTTCAGACGTATCGCTATGCGAGCGTGTTTTTGATGTACGACTTATTTTTTTATAATTATTTGTATAATAGTGTTCCGTATTGTGTATATGACTGAACATCCTGTAAATAATGTTTAGTTATTTACAAGAATGAAAAACAATTAAAAAAAACGGATCGCACAGCGATAACAAGCGAAAAAACCTGGGTTGGAACTAAAAAAAGTTTTGATTTTAGAATGAGGTTATTGATAGCAGTATTAGTTATTTTATTTTATAACCGGCAGCCCTTTCCCGTGCATTAATCCTTATTGGCTAAATTGAGTGTTACCGCACTTGGAATATACTGCAGATTGTGCTATTTAGCACAAACTGTACACTCGTGATGCAAGAATTTCACATCATCGTCAATCGCTTGTATCGCTCCCCCTACATATATTCGCTCGAACTTGCTAGTTTTCATACATAATGTTGTTCGCTGGTACGAAATCTTCTAATATATTATTACAAACATTTCTGCAAATAGTCTTCCTGTAGTGAACATATTCAGACAAGTCTTTTCTTGCTATGTATCTGTCAAACATAGTTAAGAATACGCAGATTTGAAAAGAGATAAGAAAATACAGAGTAAAAGAACAACCGAAATATCCCACTTAAAACACATAGAATATTCGGAATTTCAAGTTGGCTTTCCGTACGACTCAACAAGGGATATGGAGTAACTCAACGAAGGTGATTATAATAGAAAGGAGCTGGTTATTGCAAAGGTAGCAAATGGTGAATATATGGTACAAAAAGGCAAGGGAGTGCAAGAAGTTCAGTGTGTGAGAAGTTTCTTCTTGTATGTGACTCAAATCACAGAACAACAAGAAATGTTTGCTAGAAGTTCTTACGTATACTGTAGATGTCTCTACCAGTGCTCGATAGTAGCGACAGTTGCGGCTATGGTCGATGCCTTCAGTTTCCAACCAATGTATATGTATACAGGTAAACCATTCCGCTCTGATTGGCTGAATGGCGTATGACTAAAACTCGAGGTGTAGCAAAGAGTTTCCCTTTGGAGAAATCAGTGTTATACTAAGATTGGAAATCGCCAGGTAGCTAGAGACAACCGTATCCAATCAGGGCACGTCATGCTATTACAGTGGCTCTTGCGACAGGGAAAATTAGCAGTCACGCAGATTAGTCCATTCCCAACAAGTGAAGGAAATTGATTTTGCATATTCCATTGCGTTGATGACGTCAGTTAAAAGACTTTGAGGGAATTTTTAAAACTATGGGTAAGGTGTTCGCTTACTTCTGCAAGGATGTCCTACATTTTTTTTAAAACATGAGCAAGAGCAATACGAGTTGTGCTGTTGCACTTTGTTCTATAGTCGTAAAACGAACGAGTAAGGGCTGGTTTGCATGAACACTTGTGTTGCGTGCTTTGCTTGCGATTAGAGTGAGTACCCAATTTTATTACGTAATACGTAGAACACGCAATAAAACACGTGTTTCAATTGGCTATTCATCCAGAACGCAAGCGTGTATGAAAATTAGCTGTAAAATATTTTAGACTTCACTAGGCTAGATGGTAAGGTTTGAAGTTTGGCTCTTATATAACTGTGAAATTCAAAATACGTATCGCATTCTATTAACAATTTAGAACCAAACCTGTCACGCTACTCTCCAGGCAACAACTGATTGACTGCTTGTGTATTTAATGTCGACGCGAAATACTGAATATAGATTTTGTTTCGTGTTGCGTCCCCGTGACACTAGGAGAGCTACCGTCGCTAAGATTTCCCCATCTGGGGCTTCCTGAGTCATACATGGATCTTTGGTACCCGGCAAATTCCTACCACTTACGTCATCCGCAAAGGAATAAGGGAATTCAAGACTATTCACTGTTGTCTGGAATGGACCCCTCTGGTTTCCAACTAGCACTTGATAGGAGCGATTGTTCAAAATATAGCTATTCTATACACAAGTGGAGTAGAAATATGCTTATGCGTGTTGACTCCTACGGGTAAGCAAGTAGTCAACTTCATCAAATCTGGTATTCACTTTTTACCTGGAATACAAATATACTGTTTATATGTAGATTACGGACTGCATTCTAACAACACCTTTATGTACAAAAATATTGCCGGTGTGTGTGTGTAAAACATTTCCTCTTTATCCCACTCTAACCTTCACTTTTGTATTCAAGTTCAATCTTTTTGTTGCTGCAATTTATCATGTACCAAATTCATTGTATTAATCTGCTAGATGGGCTAATAATATGTATGCGTTGAAAGTATTACACAACATATTGAAATCACTCTCGCGTTCATTTTCCTATGGTATATTTAGAAAATAAATCGACAAAATGTACTAATTCTTGTTATAACTTTAGAATATCAATGTTCTGAGCATTTTTAAGTTAGGTTCGGCACCGTAACACTAGTCCACTGAAGTTATTTCAGGAACGAGCATTTGAAAAAAGGTTCAATGTTTCTTACAATAATCCCATTTATGCTGCACTACAGAAGTATTCTAAGCAGTGGAAGGTTAGGCTAGGTTGGATTAGGATAATTTAAGATAGTTAATTTTCTTTAATAGTTCTTAAGACCTGTAGGCCTTCGGAATCAATTCTTTGGAGCTGCTCCATTATATTCATTTCGGTTCCTGAGAAACCGGAATCACAAGCCATTTCCAGTTACTTGATTCATTTTTAGAATCGAATCACTAGAACTGGATGGTGATTTAGGTTCCTTCTTGGAAAGCATTTTTAGGTAGAAGTCGAGTTTAACCGAATAGTCTGTTAAACCCGAATTTTCCTTAACTGGTGACCATGGGAACTTGGAAGTTAGGTAAGGTTATGTATCTTTACAGCATTTTAAAACAAACAAACGAAAGTGTAAAGATACATAAACATACTTAATCTCCACGGTCACTAATTGAGGCAATCGATTAAAATTGACTTCTTCCAATTTTTATCGAATGTAATCTGAACTTAATATGCTATCAAAACTAAGTAAACCGAATTTAGTTAAACACCAGTTAATATAAAATGTAATTAAAAAGTAAAACTAAAATTAAATGGAAAAGGTTTTTTAAACGATGTAACATAATTACTAACAACACGTTGAGCTCCTAATGTAGACTAATATGGTAATCACGAAGAAAAGTGAAGGGTTAAAATATCACTGAACCTATTAATAGGATCGATATTACTGCGTTTGTTGTTATAATGAAATATATAATTTGCAAGGTAATTATAAGGTCGTCATTTTCACATAACTTTGAAAAGAAACCCCTACTTGGTACACCAGGTGTTCCTAAAAAAACGTACATAATTTCTTCCTGATTTTGGAATTTTCATTTTGGATGCAATCCTTTGCTGACATAGATTAAGAGTATCACTGACATTTGCTAACATCTTACAATATTTAAGGATAAAATATTAAATCACTCAAACACAAAAGCTGACTTTTTATGTTAACACAAAATAAAAGGGTTTTCTAATGAAAAGAATGTTTAGAATGTGATTATGATACACTGTTAATATGAATTTAAATATTATTTATTGTTTTAGTTTAAATATTTTTTTAAATTTATATTTTTATAAAGAAAGGAAATAAATGTTCATGATGGAAAAACGATAATAGAAATCATAAAATTTAATTATTAAAAATGCAATTTAACAAAACCATTGTTTACTATATCTATTCTTACGTGATTGAACGATTCTTAATAGCCAGAATTAAAATAAAAATGTGATTCGTTCAACTGAACTGAAGTGAGTATAATGGAAGTGTTCCGGTTAGTTTTCGTTAGAAATAGTAAAACAAAGTTACTGATTACATAAGTAATGTTATTTATTCTCATCGACTCCCTTGTTCATGACAAAACCATACTTCTTAATGCTATAGAATAGGGTGGTACTTTATTGTGAACTAACCTAAAATTTCTTGTTAAAATATAACACGAATAGTTTAGTGCTCAAATATGTGCTTGCCAGCAATCTAGAAAGATTCCTATAGGTTATTGTAATTATAGTATGCCAGGTTTCACAGTCTATCATACTACAATCGAATGGTGGAATATACTCTAGATCAGTGAATTTCAACAGGTGTGCAGCGAGATTTACTAGGTGTGCTGCGAAACTTCTGAAACTTTGTGATACTGCTGCTAAAAGTAATTAAATAATTTCGTTCAACATTTATTTTGAAAAAGGAAAAAGAAAAATTATGGGTCTAAACATATTTTTTACAGGCAAATCATTTGTTTTTTGACACCTTATACTAATCGGTTTGAGTTATCAATGAAAAGCGTGAGCTTGTTGTTTCTTCTCAGTCCGCGTTGTTGCCACCTCGTACGTTAGTGTACCGTGGTAACATACTACAAGGCATAGTGTGCGGGAACAACAAGAGGTTGAGAACCACCACTATAGACACCCGACTCATTCGATAGTGACAAGACATGACGTATTGTAGTTCGAAGGTTAGCTAAACGTAAATTATTTACTTCTAGTTACCTTTTATTTTGCCGCCACAATGTTAGGTTGGGGTAGGTTTATGGCATCTCAGGTAGTATCTGTAGGTTCCACATCCGAACGGCGGAACTATATTCCATATCCTCGTGCTTGTTTTGATGGATAAGCTTTAGATATGGTCCGCTAACTTCACGCTTCCATACTAATGGTTTTCTCACGCACACACACAAAGTAATACCAGTAATACCTACCAAAGGTAGGTTAGTTAAAGTCAGTTTTTTAAAATTGTTACTTGATATTTCTGCTCGTATTACTGTCATGTTCTCTATGTGGTGGAGGGATATTAAGGCATGAGACTCCACTTTCTACGGCATTACTTACTTCCAATCACGACACCATTTCAATTCGCTTTCCACGCCTTGCGAACTGTGAGAGTACGCAGCCACTACACTTAACACGATTTCTTTATGCAATAATATAGTACCATGAGGTAGTATCTGTAGGTTCCACATCCGAACGGCGGAACTATATGAGTATTCAATATCCTCGTGCTTGTTTTAACGGATAAGCTTTAGATATGGTCCGCTAACTTCACGCTACCTTACTAATGGTTTTCTCACGCACACACACAAAGTAATACCAAACGAGCAATGGTAGGTTAGTTAAAGTCAATTTCTTAAAATAGTTTCTTGATATTTCTGCTCGTATTACTGTCATGTTCTCTACGTCGCGGAGGGATATTAAAGCATGAGACTCCACTTTCTACGACATTACTTCCAATCACGACACCATTTCAAATCGCTTTTCGCGCCTTGCGAACTGTGAGAGTACGCAGCCACTACACTTAACACGATTTCTTTGTGCAATAATATAGTACCATAAATTTCATTAACTTCACTTATTACTTTACGCTTTCTTGGCTCAATTGCAGTTGCTTTACACGTTCCGAATATCATTCAAGACTTCCGAACATTTCGTTTCTCCTGTAATTGCTACAAATTTCGCTATGTATGAATTATCAGTTATTATTTGGAGCTATGTCCTGCCGTGATGGTCGAGTGATCTGAGGATTTAGGACAGCGTCGCCGAGGTTCTAGTTTCCACTCTAGTTTGAGAATGTTATAAATTTCACACCTCATTACAGAATCAAAACAGGCTGCGGATTAATTACTAAAAGGGCCCCAACATGCAGAGATTATCTGAGCTATATAGTAATATTGACAATATTTTAATCTTCCGTACGGTAGATTTCAAATATATTTTCATTAGAAAATTTAATTTTTGCTTTGCCGTGTAACCTCCATGATATGTAATTAAACATTTATGAAACTATCTATAGTATGTTCAACGCGATTCAATCGGAATATGATTTACAGCCGTCACAGGTTTACATGGCCTCAGTAAGAATGGTTTTTAACGTTTTAGGTCTAGGACTCGAAGAAATTACGTAAGTTATTTTTCACACTGCAATGGTCACGGTGATAACTTAAATTGCTAGGTTTTCCAAAGAAAATAACAACATTTAAAGCCAATTAAACTTCTCAGTCACAGCGTATATCTCTGTGCCAAATCTAACTGAAAATTTCATCGCAGTGAACATCGAAGAGTAAACTATAATTGTTCCTGATCCTTTCCACAAGAAAATGTGCTACCCAAGAATAAATCAACTCTACCCCCGTGGTCAGTATCTCTCTCTTTTGGTTCGCATCAAGGCATAACCCGGCCCTCGTCTGACGATCATATTTCAAGCAGCGTCTTCTGGAGTTTGCCCAACAGTGAACAGGGTCAGCAATACTAATTCACTGTGACGGTTTAGAGGGTGAAATAACTTCGAAGACCTGCTACTCAGGCACCATCATTCTCTTTCCTTCAAATTCATTCGTACATGGATTGTTTTTATAGTGGCCTAATTATGTATAGAATAATTTCGATTCTGTAATGTGTTTAATGTGAGTTGCTTTGTTTTTGTTATGAAAAATTCCTAAGAGGCAGTGACACTTGGCTACGGCGGCCTGCAAAATAAGGATCCAATTTAACTTGGAATTTCACACATTCTTGTTTCATTACGCTCTTTCGAAGAAACACGACTCAATATCCTCTTAAACAGAATACATGGCATTGTAAAGGTAAACATGTATTCATGAAGTATTTTCTCTTAGAAATACATATTATGTTACATATTTTAACTGTACAGGATGAAATGATCGAAGCGAAAATCGATCGAGAAAACTGCATAGTTTTAACTGAAGAGGCCATCACGAGCGTATGCTGGTTGAAGAGGAGTTATTTTCTTTTGTCAAGCCAAATAGCAATGTCGCGTCTGTGCTTAGAAGAATTCATAAAAACCTACGGAAGTGAACTGTTTGTGGTAAGTCAGAAGCAAGGATTATCTGGTTTGGGATAAAAGGGAAGCTGACCACGCGCGTTTGATAACAGTATTAAGCCAGATAGAACTTGGTGCAAATAGAGACACACTATTTTTTAAAAAAATCAACGACGTGAGAAGAGCATACATGAAAGAAACAAAAGAAGTTATAGATTTAATGAACTGCAGTTTCAAATGTACATTTATTCCTCTCAGGATGACCTGAACGTGTCTGTGCACGGGCTTTTTCGATCGGAGGAGGAAACTATAGAGTTAATTCTGTACAGTTTTTGCTTTGAGGATTTCCGGAACGTATATGACCTGCTTAAAATTACATCACTTCGCTGTGCTAATTAATTGTATAATTTCTCGACCACTTCTAGTTTGTAAAATAATATAATTTTCGATGTTGCTTTCATGCTAAAATTTGTAGTTCCTCTCGATTGTAATCATTTCACGTTTTTTCCGCTTTTAATTATTTAAAAAAAAAATGCCGGGAAGTTAAGAGTACAATGGTCATGATCACAACGAAGCAGCTTGAATTGAAGGAAATGATGTAAAACAATTGTAAATAAATATAACATTCACTTATCCACCTACTAAGACAAATCTCTCTTAACAACAACATGGACTCTAGAAAATAGGCTACTTTCTACCGTACAAACGAAACAAAAGTGTAAACTGTCTCCCGATAACCAACTTAATATTACTATAAATCTTGCTGGTGTGTCTCTTTACTTACAGTGACCAGAGAATCCTAAGGAAAAACACAATCAATTTTAACACTATTTTTAGGTCCTTCCCGTGGAAGGACATTTTATTCCTGCACTTTAACATGCTTCAATTGTGAACAACTCTGTCAGCAAACAAAGCTGGCCGCGTGTTGACAACAGCATGAAGTTTTATATTTTATCACAAGGAGGATATACCATTGTTTAAATAAAGATCGGTTTG
Source organism: Lepisma saccharinum (assembly GCA_022664845.1). Lineage (NCBI taxonomy): Eukaryota > Metazoa > Arthropoda > Insecta > Zygentoma > Lepismatidae > Lepisma > Lepisma saccharinum. The sequence goes on along the minus strand of JAGDQP010040459.1, from coordinate 285 downwards.
CATATATGGACCGACATTGATCAATATAGATATCGGTTAACGACATGGATCGATATTGTTCCATGACGAATGTTCTATTTTTTAATTTTAATTTGTTCATTATGAACAAAAATGTTTGTAGCAAATCGATTTATTCTTTGCAAGAAATAGTTTTATAAAATATATAAATTAGTCATACTAATATTCGATGTCGATCCCACATCGATCGACGTAGTCTCAAGCGGGACCCCTCTCTAGCCCTCATCTACGATGTGGAGCGATATGGACCCCATAACCGGTAAACCT
>JAGDQP010040458.1:0-17288 GCA_022664845.1 Lepisma saccharinum | reverse complement strand
GTACTTGTATAATATACTGAGACGGAGCAAGTGCCGGACTTATGACATGAGATAAGATCACCATCTGTACCTTCTTACAATAAAAGTCGTATTGTCATGGTTTAAAACAGTAACCCCTGAGGGTACATTGTTTTAGATTTGATTTTACTTGTCAGGTTAGTTCAGTTGCCAGTTATGCCTTGGTTTGTCTTAAGTTAAGCGGTATTCTCTTGTGCGTGACGGGCAAAACGTTTTTCCACGTCGTCTAGTGTATCTAAATAAAAAGCGACAATAATATAAAGCACGATGTGTTGTTTGCACGGTATATTTTTACTTTTCTCCAGAAAGCCATTTCATATATTGCATAGACTGTGTCTTAATAAGCGTTTGGTCCCACAACATATCGAAAATATAAAATTTTAGTATTGCTAAGCATGTCATAAGTTCCTCTAAGTAATACCGTGTGCTACATCTAGCCAAAGGTGCGCAGTTAACAAAATCACTGTTTTATCTAATTTCATATCTTTTAGGTCCATTGATATAGAAAAAAGAATCATAATCCCGCTCATTCGGTCCTTCTGTCTGTCCATCCTTCCATGTCCAGAAATTGAATCTTTACAACCACAAGATGTAGAGAGTTGCTTAAAGAGTTGTTGCAAAGATATTGCCTAGACTAGCACAAAGCCACCGGAACCACCTTGATTGGCGCAGTATTTTAGTCTTGTCAATCCACATTAAAAAATCAATTGTTCCAAATGCTTCATTCCGTTCTAAGTATCTGCACCAAACATGGCATTCGACACAATAGAAAGATCATGTGGGTGTCCCTATCTCCAACCACTTTGTTGTCAGTGTTGCCAGCCCGTGTCCAGAAATGTAATCTCAGGAACTACAAAGAGTAGAGGTGTATGAGGCGTCGTAGAAAAGGTCATGGATCGACTAATTCAGAGCCACTATAACTGTCTTGGTTGGTTCAGTGTTGTAAACTCATTATTTTAAAAAAAAATATTTTGTAAAAACTGATTCCGTTTCGTGATACGAATCAGCACCAAACTTGGCATAAACATTATTGAACACAATACAAAAATATTGTTGACGGCCCCGTTCATAAGCACCCGCGTTGTCAGTGTTGCCAGTCTATTTTATAAAATGAATGTTTGTCTAAGATGATATCAAGGGATCGGATCGTTCGCGATTGTTAGCAGAAACTTGTTTTAAGGAACAAAATGGTGACAAAGTTATTTTCTAAAGCTTTTATTAAACACAAAATCTAACAATTTGTGGACTTTGTATTGATTTGTAATACAAATTACGAGCAATCACCTTTTACGACGAAAAATTAGGTAATATTAGAAAAGACGGAAAATTAGGTAATATAAATATAACGCGAAATAGCTCATCATCGAAAGAACTATGAATGTAATATTTATTCCTGGCAGTGTTGCCAACAATAATCAGTTGAAAATAGTTAAACAGTAATCTAAAAGTAGCTAAAATCCTATCTGACCAATGTAACCTATCTCTTAGAATTAGGCGTGTTTGTCGCTAGAATATACACAAAATGTATAGCTTAATCCCTATGCGCACTATAGAAAAGGGAGAATCTTTAGTAGCTACGAGTATTCAAAATAGTACATTTTAATTACAAAGTCGGTAAATTAGCAATACTGATTGTTGGTACTACAAAGGCCTACACTGTTTGCTTCGAAAGGGAATTGTGCAGTTCTTATGACAACGAACTGATTTTAACGTCACACTCAAATAATCCATGATGATATAACCAACCTAGTGTTTAACCTGATTTCTATCGGAAAAATATTTTTCGTATTCAACCCCTAATCAATATCTCGAAAAGTTGAAAGTGCTAGAATTTGAATTGATATGCCATTTATCCAGGGACGGCGCCACAGCTGAAGCCCACCCCCAAAATTTACTCTAGGTCCCCTTATATTCTACCAGTTTTATCAGTAGTTTTTATTTCATATATATTAGCAGTATGCGAATTAATGGGAGATGAGGGGGAAATCCCCCCCCCTTGTAAGTCTGCTTCTGAACGCACATTTAATGTATAATATTAACTTCATCACGTTATGTTTTATGAACAACATTTCATTCCTCCCCTGTAAAAATTCCTTAATTCGCACACATATTTCATTAAAGTAAGTCAGCCTAACTTTTTGAAATGAAATATCCCCGTTCTCGGACATTCTATTCGAGCGTCGTTATTGCATACGCAGGAGACGGTACTTCTTAAATTTTGAAACGGAAGATAAAGATGGCGGAGAAAGGATTGCCGTGGTGAGCAGTAAAGTCCATCATTTGAATAGGATGTATCCTGTAGACACGTCCACAAACAGAAAAGGGAAAGCCGTTGATATTGATAATTTCAATATATACAAGGTGGCCAAATTGTTCATTTCCTTAACTGGCTGGATTGAAGACATGCTATTCGTAGAATTTGAATTTAAATTTATTTATGGCCTTCAGGCATATCAGGATCAGGCCGGGATAGGATGAGGGAGAGGTTGTTTGAAGGTAGTCGGACAGGACTTAGAGTTGTATGTACCATCCCGGCATTTGCCTGGTGTGACTGAGAGAAAAACCTAGAAACCCCTTAATCAGGATGGGCGGCCACTGGGATTGTTCCTAGGTCTTTCTGATTGCTAAGCTAAAGCTCTACCAACTGAGCTACGACCGCTCGGTATGTCGTTCGTAGTTTTACGTGCTAGATACTCTACCGTAAGTTAGCGTGGGAAAGATTACATCATTTTTACGCGCCGGACTCACCGATAAGGAAAAAACAGGGGTGAATTTTCAATATCATAGCCTCCTCTTCGCTCTTTCTGGTATTCAAGCCACAATTACTGCCTCTTCACCCTAACAGAGCGAACCCATACTGTCGGAACGTGGACTATAGATTTCACGCACGATGCGGTTTGTTATAGATATTACAAACGTATCAATAAGCGTTACCATGACAAGGTTTATCTTGCGTTTACTCTGTCATGTATACATGTGTATTCACGTGCAGGAGACGTCATACATACTCATGTATTTTCAACCACTGCGCGTGGGAGACACCATTTAACAAGATATCAGAAAGTTATTGCAACTAAAGCTGTACGGTTAAATGAGGTTAAACTTAATGAAACCGAAAGATATTCTGATTGCAGCGAATGAAATCAAAGGGAACATCAACATTGAAAGGGGAAAAGACGAGAATCTCGTCTTCGTGGTTTATTTGTTAAAATCACGGACTTGGGGTCGGCACTGAGGAGGCACGCAAGTTCAAGTCGGGTCTTCATGTCAATTTCTCTAGGCCTTTTCTCAGTTCACTTGGTCAGTGACGGGATGGTACCTGAACTAAGGTATGATCCTTACCACTACATTCCCCATCCTTTTGTTCAGAACATAGCTCACTGAGGGAAGTCATCCATCATAATTGACGTCAGCTGTCTCACTCATAAATATAAATTAACTAAATCAAGCTAACATGAGTAGAAAAAGTATTTTCGAAGTCTTATTATCAACGAGAATAAGGAATGTGACAAGGAAATAAAATAGATAATCTCTAGAAACAAGAATCCACGAAGTCCATACAGCACAGATATGTTCTAGATATATTAAGCGATTATCTGAATTAAGGACACGCATATGGATCCGGACCTGTATCACTCGCATAATCCCGAATAATATTGGAACTGGGCACCCAAATCCGGATCTTGGAACTAAGTACTCGGATCAGGATCCTCGTTCCGGGTTGCCAGTTCTCTCAGAACCGGTTCCTTATAGGATCCGATTCTCTGCTCCATCAGGATCCGGTTCCCCCCCCCCCAATCTGAATACCTGGGTTAAGCTTATACGCTGAGGATAATCTTTGAGATATTCCACAAATATTCTACAAACATGTATAAGGTTTTATCTGTTCTTGATATTCTCAGATTATTCTAGGGATATCACCAAAATGATAGAATATTCCCACACTGATATGTGCCAGGAATGTTCCTAAATGATGGTAAAAGGATTAGAAACCTAAAACTGTGCACATGAAGGGGAAGAGAAAAATTAATCCGGGCTTTAAAAATCATGAGTAATTGCTGAATATTTGTGAGAAGGGAGCAAATCGATAGAACTACTAGATGCGATAAGCACTGTCAAAATATACTTTCTTTTTAAAACTACACTAAAACGTAAGAACTAATGTTGTATTCTAGGGCTAAGTAACCATAAACCCAGATATAAAAATGAATGTGAATCTGAAGAAAAATTTTGTATTAGACTTTAATATTTTAACAATCAGATTAACACAAACTGAATCATAGAATTTAAGATACTGTATGTTGAATTATAGACCCGGTTTTATATATATATTAAATTTCGTATAAACAAAACACGATTTTATGGCAAGGCTGATTATAATTTAATAACCAGAAAATAAATTAATCGTCCCCAAACTGTCTGCACACAATCCGAAAGTTACTATAGTAGCATTTGTTTAAAATTAATTGTACACATTATTAAAGTATGAAACCAAATTTAGTCCGTGAAAGTTAATTTATGTTTACTTGCATTGAAATTGGAATAATTGACGTAAAACGAAAAAAGCTGGAAAAGACATTGACCACCATTTAAGAACCAACTATGTGTATTGACCAATTGACGACTATGTAAGAAGGAAGTAAAAGGCATGAGATGAAGAAATGGAGGATAGGACATTCCATTCCTTCTATAGAAATTGTACGTTGAAATTGAATTCAAGATAGTTGAAGAAGGAAAGCTGTAGAAGGAGCGGTTACAAGCTGAATAATAGAAATAGCCAAACCTGTAGCTAGACGAAAGAAAACCGTGAGACGAAAACGTGTAGAAACATCTTAACTTGCTTCGAAAAGGTAAAATTAATATGCTTGTCATTCACTAGAGGCAACTCTTAACGCATCGTACGATGCAGTTGTTTTCAAATTACTAGTACATCCGGTTGCTCTCCCATCTTCCAATCACGTCAGACTGGAAAGACTTTTCATATTAAGCAGCATATCCTAATTGCTTATGTGACCCGCACAACGGCTGTGTAGTTTTCGGTTGCAGTTAAGTTAGGCTCTGTTCATAATAGGAAAGGAAGAAAAACAAAGGTGGAGAAGAATCCATCGCAAGATTGTCAACCGAGGAAGAGGAGGAAGATTCTTCCACTCCTATCTTCAAGTATCTCGATAACTAATTAAACTGATGGTTGTGGGAAAGAAGAAAGAAGAATTTTTGTAACTTATTAAACTCATCATTTAAACTCTTGAATCTAACACTAGGAATCTTACTAATGATCGCCACCATTAGAAATTTGAATTTTACTTTGGCCTTTAGGCATCTTTGGCTTAGGGTGGGAGAGGATAATGAAAGAATATGGGAAGGGCCTAATTTGAAACTTCCATCCCAGCATTAGCCTGATGTGACTCGGAAAAACTTTGGAAAAACCTTAGAATGACTGTACGATGGGATTGATACCAGGACCTTCCAAAAGAGCTATCGCCACTAAGGTTCGAAGGCTGGATCACCCACATATTATACTTAACATCAGCTTAATTTGTTTTCTTCTTGTTTAATAATTTATGTTATAATATATGAACGACTTACCTTCTAACCATGAAAAGTGGAGAAGACAATTTAATTGAACTTAGAAAATTTTACAAACAATGCGACGAACAATTAAAAAGAAAGCAACTTTCTTTTGTTTCTTGTTACTTTTTCCTTGTCTTTCATTTCTACGTAAGCAAAGACAAACCACATTCAATTAAATTTAAACCTTACCTCGTACATATCTGAGCTTGACAGCAGCTGTGACTGCAGCGAGTGACGTACGCATAGGGTGGGTACTGCATGTTCAAACTGTCGTAAATTAAGGCTGCTGTTTAATATTAGTAACCTCTATATTTTGGCAGCATGCTCGCGAAAAAGAGTGTAAATTAACAATTATTATTTTACAAGATAGCGTTATTTCCGTTTGTAACTTGTGAAACGTTTCCTTGAAGATATTATATTACTTGAACAGTGACAGCTCATCAGATGAAGTTGATGAAGTTCAACTTCAATTCTTATTTTGATATGCATTAAGTAAATAGGTATTAATTGGGCCAGAAATAAGTCAACATCATCTAAGATCGGATAGTGGCATTAGCAGTATCCTGTCTAAGCACAGAAATCCCAGAATAAATGTTAACGAACAAAGCTAGTAGGAACGTTTTGATAGTACTTTACCTATTATTTGTGTCACAAGCCACCACTTTACATGAATTCGTATGCTTAGAATTTTGAACATGTAGTTCCTCGTGTAAGGTGAATATTTTGTTTGGAGTATTTTGTGTTATATGGTGACGAAACGTGGACTCCATGAAAACTTAAGAAAGGTATTCGGGAAGCCTTCGAAATATGTACATAGAGACGCATGGAAATCTTCAGCTGAGAACTGAAGATGCGTAACGAGAAAGCGCTGAAGAGAGAGAGAGTGGGTAAGAAACAGACAATGCTGGAGACAACAAAGAAGGAAAGAAAGAGAATTGGTTATGGCATTGGCTGCGCAGAGATATCTATACTGGGGATGCAATTGAAGATATGATTGGGGAATATGGGGAAGAGGAAGAATCCAGCTCTTTGACGGTATTAAGGGAGATATCGTAGGTTAAGACAGAGTAACGTTCAAGGTTGGATGAATTGAGAGGACTTGACGTTCCTTGAGGGATCTTCTTCTTTCGGAAGAACACGAACCATGATATCCTTCTCAACAGAGATCGGAATACATAAGACTATGCGATAAAATTCACGTTTTTTACTTTGTTCACTTTCTGTTTCCCCGATCATGTTACTTATACACATATTAATGGTCAGAGCATCTTCCTACCCTTCTTAAGTGGCGCCGTGGTTCAATCGGTAAGACTGCAAGATCCGTGTTCGAATATTGGAGTTTGGAAACTTTTGATTTGAAGCAGCATAAGCGTTGGAAAACTTTATTAATTTTATTTTGTACAGGTCATTTTAGTAACTTTTCACTTCGCTCATCTGAGTTCAATGTTTGTTAAAACTCACAAACATCTATACTCCAAGCGGAATACGAACCCGCGGTCTCCGAGACGCAAGCCCAACGCTTCAGACCACGACTACTTCCGTCGGCAACATCAGGACGAACTCAAACTTCCAAGTTAATTACGAGAAGTCAGCACAAGGACGTTCCGAGGTATAGCTAGAGTATATATTTTTCTCTTGGGTATTTCCTGATAGAACTGGGGAAAACCTTAGAAGAACTCAGGACTAGCTCTCCTAAAAAACAATCGTTCTTTTTTATTGACTTTCATGGGTCTAGGACGTTTCGGTGTAGGACGTTAAGTGCAGGACATTTCGGGGTAGGACGTTTCGGTGTAAGGATGTTTGGGTGCAAAGGATGATTCGGTGTAAGGGTGTTGCGGTGTATGAAAAAAGAGGAAATATAGTATAGTAATTGTTTTAATAAGCAAAGTAGTATATAACTTCTTCTAGTCTATAATATGCAGGAGTACCCTGCGTACTAATCGAAAGATTAAAATATCGCCTACTGCTAAAGATTGTAAAGTAGGGTGTAACTAACATTAGGCCTTATGTCTTTGATTTTAAATTAATAATAAACTATGGTAATGCTATAGTTAAGCATGATTAAAAATGAAGATTTTATATTTGTGGACCCCAGAAGTAAAGGGGTCTAAGTTCATTTTCGAATAAAAAATGTTAGAGGTGATCTTTTATACATAAACCGAAATATTTGTGACATAAAATTGTCATATTTTGTATAAATAAACCTTGGACCTTAATGTGTTTATGTATAAAATATGACATTTTGTGTCACATACAGGGACGTATTTAGGGGTGGGTCCAGGGGTCAGGAGCCCCCCAAAAACTCAGAGCTTTATGGAAAAATACTATAACTATAGGCGTAATTATACATATTTAATATACATTTCATGCCGAGGCACACCTTGGACTCCCCGGAAGCCCTTCGACCCCTCCCGAAACCATATTATGGATGCATGCCTGGTCACATATTTCAGGTTATATATTAAAGACTACCTCTAACTTTATTTTATTCGAAAATGCACTTAGACCCCTTAATTTCTGGGGTCCACATTTCATTTTTAACAAGTTTGTTTTCTATATAGGTCTTGGTCTTTTCTATATAGTTTGTTTTCTTGGTAGGTCTTTAGTTTGTGGTTTCCGAAAGTGAAATTTTAATTGGAAGAATTTTCCATCATAAAAAAACTTGACTGGTATACATGTTCATGGGCAGGGGAAGATTGGGCGGCATTGGTCTTAATATAAATATGTAGAAGTGAACTTTTAATTAGAACTGGCCTATGATTGGTGGAGAGAAGAAACCTAAAATGAACTTTTAATTGGAACTGTTTTGCGATTGGTGGATATAAGTGAATAGTAAATTACGCAAACTGTTACGTTACTCCGAAATTGTTTATGTTTTAGTAAAATTTAATGATAGCCTGGCAAGGTTTCCACTCATTTAACTAAAAAGAATTCCTAAACTTTTTCAGATTGCTATTCACAGATAATTCAGAACGATTGAACCTGGAAAAGGCTTTACTCAAGCTTTCGAAGTTCAACCTATAGCAACTCTGGCACCTGCATGATCGAGTGGCGGAGCAGGTTCAGAATTATAATATATATATATATATATATATATATATATTAAAAAACTGGCCTATTCAAAAGTTTGGGAGAGAAATCATATCAAAATTAATAATTCAATGCGCGCATAATCTCTCTACAAATATTCATCCACGCATGGACCAAATGTATTAATGACGAGTCAATACTGTAACCACTGAAGTGGCGTTTCAAATTAAATTCAAATGTAAGACAACGGATCTAAAATGTGACAAGAAATATGTAACCTTCCATAATATTATTCTTACAATACTAGTGATGATTTTTTTTTAAAAAATGCAGCAATTATTTCAGTGAGGCCTGAGGAATCTATCATGCGCACAGAAAACTGAATGCAGAAACTCAATGGTACAACATCCTCCTGGTACACAGATAGAATTTGGGTTCAGTTCTCGGATATCCATAGCATTGAATTATTACACTAAAACCTCGTTTATCCGGACTTGATGGAACCGCACCCGTTCCGGATAAACCAGATTTACATAAAAAGAAGATTATGAATTATGCGATTTTTAAAATATTGTACCACTTTCCATGCACAGTAAGGAACACCATAGTACTTATGATACTTAAAAAATATGTAAGTTTACTAACATTTGAAGGGTGTGAGGCAAGAACATGGTAAACCACAATGTTACACTTTTAAGAAATTCGAGGTTTACGGCTGCACAAGTCATTTTCATTGACTGAAAGCTGATTTTTCACGTAAGGCTATACATAAAGGCTTAAAATAATTGTACCAAATCAAAATAACGAATTTCTATTTTTCATGCTGCTGTGTGTGTTACAATGTTTTATGATTTATACCATAATATTCGCTACCCAAGTCACTCAAGAATAAATCTTTTAACTGAACTCGCTGTAAGAAATGTTTAATTTACAAATTATTTTCCTTTTTAGTGGCAAGCTGGTATACTGCTCCTCGTTTCCCGCCATCTTAATTGTTGGTTACCATCTTATGAATCCCAAAATGTTACAATGAGGCTTACCATAAGTAAATATTGCGGCCCTCTCTGGAGCACAATTTGAACTCGGACAACATTAAACGACGTGGTATGATTGCTTTCTATCGGGTGCTGAATAACTCAAAAAATAAACATTTGTGGGTTACCATGTTTTTGCCTCACACCCTTCATTTTTTATTGCAAATATAAATTGTAATAAACCATCAAAATTGTGTATTGCTAAATCAAAAATGTATATACTCGACGAAATATGTAACGGTTGTATTAGTATTTTGCTTGGTTCCATTAATGGCTCGAATTAAACGTTTATATTCCATTCGTTCATTTCATAATGCTATGACTTAGCACGGCTCTTCCACTCGCAAAGGAACCAATAATACTATATATAACCCTGCTGGAGACCAAGTTACAATACCGGCTGCCTTCAAATCACTATATATATTCCATTTGTGTGCATTAATCGGGGAAGCTGGGGTCTTCTAAACACAAATCAAACAAAATGAAGAACATTTTCGAATTCAGCTACATAGAATTACTAAAGAAATGATGGTTCCACCAAAGATACATTTTGGTTGTTGACCAGTGTAACCAACAATTATTTCCTTCACGAGTCATGACATCTTCATTTGTGATCCCGTTACAGGATGAAAAATATGTAGGTCTATTATGTCTTTTTAAATACTATTTTAATATTTCTAATTTACTATTTTACTCAAACACAAGTATTTTGGGTGTCTGTAACCCGTGCATCGAAACGCCCTACACCGAAACGTCCTGCACCGAAACGTCCTGCACCGAAACGTCCTACACCGAAACACCCTGCACCCGACTTTCATTCTAAGAACAAAATTGACATACTGAATATAGTTAAATATTTTAGTCACTTTGCAGAACATGTCAGGAAACCTGAATGAATGAATGAATGTAAGCGTACTAATTGAATATTATTATCAAGCAATTCTGTAGTGCGCTGTAGTGATTTCTTTGAGTTTTTTTCTCCCTCAGTGCAAACGAAATGAGCCTGTTTCTTAAATGACCATTCGTCATGGAATTTTTTCATTTTCCACTGGTCACACATTTTGTAGTTGGCTGTTCAACTAGCTAACTTCCGGGAGCTAACAGAGCAGGAAGTTGGTTACCCAAAAGAGCGGAAACAAGCTCACAGGGATGAGAAGTGAGGGGGATAACCAGCCGGACGAACGGCATACAACTTCGTTGGTGTTCTCTTGGGACTGAAAAAAAAAGAAATTATAATAGTTTGTTGTTTCTAGCAGTTCAGAGCGACCACACACTACTTTCCGATATCGAAAACATTAGTTCATAATAACAGTTTGCTGAAAATATTGCTCTTTCTGTGGCGAATTAAAAGAATAAAAGGAGTAAATGTATGATTATTTATGTAAAATTATAGTATTTAACAAGTTGTGGTCATTCGTAACGCGCTCTGCCAGCAAGTAGAGTGTGAAAAAACAGAAGAGTGGGGGAGAGCGTAAAAAAAAAGCGTCCTGTCGTAATGATGTAGATGGCGTTACTTCTGCCCAGCTGTTTACGCGCTTGTTGTGAGTGGAGAGGAAACTATAGAGCACGGCAGATGAAGTACGAGTGATGATGAATGTGAGCGTCCTGTTATAGTTTTCGTACTCGATCTTCGCGAGTGTATGTGGTCGTGAGTGCGTGTGTGTTTGTTTGTTTGTTTTCGTGTTGTTTTCTCGCAAAAATGTAGAGCGAAAATGTTCACTTGCAGTGTTTTGGTTTCAATGTGACTTTGGGAACTGGGAGAATTGGTTGAATTGGAGGTTTTTAGTGATTGTTTTTTTTCTTCTCCCAAGAAGGAAATGTGAAACTATCTTAAAGGAAGTTAGATTATTTTAGGAGCGAAACTAGAAAGGAAGTGCTTTATAAAATACTACACGCCAAAGTTCGTTAAGATGTGTGTGGTGAGTAATCAACATATTTAATTCCCTAGATTTAGGATTACTAACATGTTAATTATCACATTGCATGCTTAGTTATCCACATTCGCACTATTTTCAATGTTTAATATTTTGTTTGAGCGTTCTGTTCTAGAAACATGAAACCTTAAATGTCTGTTTTTCACTAGTGCTGTCCCGTTTAATTCTCTTGCTATTGCTGTGGAAGGCTAAATGGGAAAGGTAGCGACCAGGACCTAGACACCAGGTACCATTCGCCTCATGAGATTGAATTAATCTTCAGTCAGGATGACTGCCATCAACGATGCTTCCCGGTGGTATTTCAGCTTTGTTGTTCTGAAGGGATATGTCCTCTTTTCCAGTGGAATTCGAACCATAGATCTCAGCATATCCGCACAGAAAATGAAATATCCTATGACTTCCTTTTTATGAAATATCGTTCCTTGAATGTGTTAATTCACCTGAGAAGGATGCCATTGTACTTTAAGGAACGATAGATGCGTAGGTTTATTGCCAAATTTTATTACAGTAGTTTATTTGTGAGAATTATTCAATGAAATCTGTAATGGCAGTATAGTTTAGTTCGAATTTCTGCTCCATGATCATAGAAAATGTATGTACCATAGTCAATTAGGGACGTACACAGAGGGAGGGGGGTCTGACGATCCGACCCTCCCAGAAATTCAGATTTTTTTTGTCAAATTAGTATCATTTTTGGCAAAATTATATGCATTTTCGGACACACCCAGACAGACCTCGGACCCCTTCCCCAAAAAGCAACAACTTCTAGGTATGAGCTTGTAGTCTATGTTGCTTCTGTTTGATGACAGATACAGACATACAGACACTTGTTCTCATTTGCTTATGTGGCAACAATAAGGGCAGACTTAATTCATTCCTGGGAGTGGGGATCGAACAGGATTCTTTTAATCAAATTCCGAGAACTAGGTTTCCTTCAGTCACAGGAAGAAACTACTGAAATCATAAGTGAGCTTGGCTTATCACCAGAAATACCTTTTTCAGTGGCTTGAGATTTGAAGTTGAAGGGTTGAAACTTTTAGGTTGCTGTATACGTGAGCGCCTGTAGAATGTTTTTCAGAGTACGAGGGATGGGATAGCGGTATAATTGGAAATTTAAGAGATAGGGGGAAGGGGCTAATTTTGAAAATGGTGAACAGATTCAACCTGAAATAGTTAATTTCTTTAAGGTTCACATGTTGTGTGTCCTAATGTTATATTAATTGAACATAAGAAAAATCATGAGAAAGGACACAAATATTTAACTTTCATTAATCGCACAATCTCATGCCAGGAAATCAAGATCTTGCAAATGTTAGTTAATAGCAGATCTTCGGAATTCCGGAATTGTAATCTGATTTCCGCAATTGGAATGTCAAATTTTTGTGGTTATGAAATATCGGTATTAAGGAATTTCGGAATATTGAGATTGTGTACTTCAAACCAGCACATCTTAGAATTAAAGTACACAAAACTAAAACAAAAGTTGTTTTTCATTGCCACTGGTGTATGAGTGAGTGGTTTAGCCCACCGACTTATAATCAAGGAGCCGTGTGTTCGATCACCGGACGAAATTGGGAAATATTGGAATTCTGGAATGTTGTCAGTCATCCTCCTGGTGTACAGGCCATCTGTTGTATCCTAGTGTACACAGTGTTCAAGAAATGACCAAAAAGACATTGTTTTCTATCTTCTTAAAATAACGCTCTTCACCCTTTCTTTCCTGTGTAACACTTAGTTTCTTGTATTTAGTTTTAATTCAAGTTGATATGGAAAACATAATGTCACTTCAGCTCTTAGTATTCACTAATATTCTTAGCTTGTGGCTTAAAAGTGATCTACATGAATGAATTGAATCAAAAATGATTTTAAGAATTTTTTTAATGTTCACGTTCATGTAGCTAGTAATGGGCTCGGAATATTCTGTAGATTTTATAATAATTAAATATAAATAGTTGCGCATGGTAGTTAACATATAAAACATGGATTTTTTTTCTTTCTTTGTCTCCCTCCCTTCCCCCCCCCTTTAAAAAAGAAAATTGCTATTCACCTCGGTATTTTGTAAAATTTCAGAGATTTTATTGGATATAGTAATTAATCGAAGGACCAGAACAAAGAGTGAAATAAAATAATTGTAATTCCCACACCGACACTGGTGAGAATGAATTTCCTTCTCTGCATTTTCTTTGGAGCTATTTAAGGAGGAAGTTTTTTTTTTTTTTTTTTTTTTTAACAAAATATATGCAACAAGGTATGTGGAACCTGAAGATCATGAGGGAGCAAGCTGATGTAAAAAGCACATGTTAGAAGCTTCATTCTTATAAGCAACAGTGTTTTCCCCTCTGTTTTCAAGTTGACCTTGCAGGTGTGTAAGGTACGCCTGGGGGGAGGGATCAAAATTGCCATAGATTTTCAAACATCCTCTGGGTTTCAATATAATCTACTTATATTTTGGATTGAGGGTTGAGTTCAAAGAAAATGATTACCACACCAGTGCAGTGGTAATTTTTGCGTATGTAAGTCATTTACAAAGCAATAGTCAATTGAGCTGTTTGATTTTGTTTTCAGAGACTAACTGGGTTTCTGAAAAATATTTTGTAGAACTTACACAACAGCCTAGATTGAGGGAAGATACCCATCGGGGGAAGATGCCTACAGTAGTGTAACTGAATAACTATAACCGTAGATGGAAAACTTGTAAGGTGTGAAAGAATTAGTCAGTATGTTCTCTATCTAAAGCACTGTAGTAAATGTCGCGCGATTTGTCACGTGAAGACGAAGTAAGTGCTTTGAAAAATAAAAGTACTGTACTAATAGAAGATCTAAAGCCTAAGCACGCTTGAGGTATAACGTTCCTCGTTGACCACTCCTATGGGAGCTGGGAAGGGGAGAATAACGGCCAGACCTTTTGTCTAAGTACCATGCTGGCATTTGTCTGCGGGAACTGAGGAAAAAACCTGGAAAATCTCAGACAATCTGCTCAGTAGTGGGAGCACCTCCTTTGTGCCGTTCCGAAGTCGGCGACTGATATCTACATTTCCTCCAGTAAAATACTAATAAACTTAGTCAGTGATTCCACCACCCTTGTGGGGGTGTCACCCCACAAATTCTCGACCCCGAACTTGAAATTTTTTGCGGTGAAAAATCGATAGAAACTGTTCGAAACTCCACTTACACTCTCCCAATTTTGACTGTACACCTTCTCCCCACCAAATTGAAAATCCTGGCGCAAACCCTGCATATACTAACCTGCAGTGGAACAAAGGCAGGGAACTCCCTTCCATTATCCGAAAAAAATAATATTATCTACTCTTATCACAACAGAAATATTTTATTTAGAGTTTAAAATTTAGATTAAATTTGACTGATTTGTGGTTGTTTGCTGATAAATATGTTCATAAATTTCCCTTAAAGGGTGATGTATGACCATATGCCACTACTGTTTTCTCAGACATCATACTATCTTATGTAGCTGCATCTTGGTGGTGGTTGCTTAGTTTAGGCACCGACGAACTTCCTTTTTCTCTATGGCTCATGGCACTCGCAAATTCATTGCCGCAGTAACAAATGTTCGCCATTGAATCCTGGGCAACATCAAGCCAGTTTCCGTCTTTATCATCTACCTATCGAATATCCCTTCTAATATTGTTATCTCAACGACGTATCGGTCTTCCCAACGACCTCTTTCCCTCCGGCTTACTAACCACAATGGATATAATCTTCTTTTTTCCCCATCCTAGCTACATGAACTGTCCGATTATTTATATTTTATAAATTATTCTTATAATGTCGGGTGAATCATACACTATCTGTGGAGTTCTTCTTCATTGTGTAGACTCCTCCATTCTCCGGTCAGCTCGACCCGTTTGCCTTTCGCAAAACCTTATGTTCAAACTCATGTAATTTATGTTCAAGTGCGAGGATTGTACTCCAACTTTCACAACCGTAAAATGTTACCGGCAGAATAAAAGTTCTGTATATTTTTAATTTAAGCTTTCTTGATAATTAATCGCAAGGTTAGGAGTTTCAGAACTGAACAGAAACCTGCATTGCCCGATGTTAAGCGAATTTTTGTTTTTTCGAAATTTCGACCTGAAACTCGCTTGTTTCCGGTATCCGCGAATTAGCGGTATAGATTTCAAATTCCGCCGTTTGTTCTCCGTTGTGCACATTAAGAAGCTTGTCCAAATATTTTTTCTATACATCAAGAATTTTTGCCGTAAGAATATTTTTTCTCTGCCTTTTAAATTGATAAGATAAGATAAGATAAAATGAATTGTATGGGTGGTAACAGCACTATGGCTTACGCCCGTCCCGATCCTTTTAAATTGAATCTCTGTTTACTCTTCATCCTATTTCCCCATAACTTCTGCTTTGTCTTTTCATGAAGGCTGTTATATTTTCGTTTTGATCATCCTGTTGAACTCATGCATGTAAAATTTCAAGAAAGTTAGCGGAGTTACCGAAGGTAATGTTTGTCTTTCTCGTGACGGTAGATGTCAATAAAAAAGGTGGTGGTCGAATTTCCCAGTCTCGGATGAGTGTGACTCATCCATATAGTTAACAGATCCGTATAATTTTCCACTGAGTACTTTGAACACAAACTGAGATGTTTATCTGAATATCAATTTGAAATTTACTTTCACGTACTTTCCAAAAACTTTCCACATCAGTGAAGAGGGGATGTCCGCGCCCCCTTCATTTTAGTTGTATATTCTTTATGTGCCCTAGAGCGATCTTGAAGTTCCTGTGTAACTTTAAAGAAATGTCTACGTACACATAACTAATATCTAGAAAGATTATAATCAGTCCCCCTTGGCAGAATTTATTTAGAAATAAATTTCCAAGGTAGTTCCTGTCAGATATTACTCGCAAGCCAGCGTCACTCGGTAATGACAAGGTCGTTGGAAAAGTCGTGTTATTTTACTCTGTTCCTTTTCTCAGAAAAACAAGTGTTCCTGTGCGTGTTTTATTGATTTTATCAGATTTGAAAATATAAACCTTTTGGTAATGAAACTAGATTTGTGGCTTCTGGCAAAGATCAGATAGTTGTTAAAGAAACATAAGCATTTTTGCTTGAGGAATACTAATGTAGCAAGAAATGAAGCCTGGTAAATTTTAGATTCTCCTCAGGGTTAATTTAAAAGAGAGCAAAACAATATTAGGTCAGTGATCTACAGCGTTAAACTTGGAATTTGAATCTCTTCTAAAAGGAATTTTAAAGTTCTGCTTTTACCTTATTTCTATGATGGTGAGTTCAGTATTATGAGCTTATATGTGAATAAAATGTTGACTATATACCAAATCCTTCAAAATAACCATGAATATGTGGTTGCTGAAAACAGAGCATTGTTCTTCTGAGAGACAATCAGCGAAGCAAAAGGAATTTCATATTAAATTAGGACCTCTTCCAGTTAACCTTCTGGAAGAAATTAATTAAATCAGTGATTTAGGATACACACATTTACTTAATTATTGTTTGTTTCTTCTTAATAATTACCTCTTCTCAAAGAACATTTCCTTTTATTTAATTGAAAAAATTAACTAACTCTATGGCTTACGTAACTCGCAAGTTCAGTGCTGAAGTAACAATTGTTCGCATGAACATATATACAGTATATACCAGTAAAAGATCCCTTCTAACACTGCCATCCGAACGACATCTCGGTTTCCCAACGAGCTCTGTCGCTCCGGCTTACCTACC
>JAGDQP010040456.1:0-17289 GCA_022664845.1 Lepisma saccharinum | reverse complement strand
TCAGTCAACTTTGCATTCGATGTTTTAAGCTGGCCTAGGTAAACATACTCATCAACTATGCCTATTGTCTCTCCGTTAATCTTCACTTCCTTCTTTGCAGCATGTTGGTTGTACATTACTTTTGTTTTACTTAAATTCATTTTAAGGCCTATTTTTGAACTCTCGTTACTCAGTTCTTCCATTCTGGTTTGTAGTTCTTCTGCACTTGAAGCAAACAGGACTATATCATCAGCGAACCGTAAATGATGAAGATATTCGCCATTAATTTTAATTCCAACTTCATCCCAGTTTAAATTCTGGAAAACTCTCTCCAGGACCGCACAAAACAGTTTCGGAGTAATTGAATCTCCTTGCCTTACCCCTTTTCCAACTTTAAATTTTTCACTGTCTTGATGCAGCCTAATGACAGATGTGGCAGTCGAGTAAATGTTTCGCAGTAACTTGATGTATGCACTTTCAATGCCTTGATGTTCAAGTGATTTAAGTACTGCTGACAAGGAGACCGAATCGAAAGCCTTTTCAAAATCTATGAATCCCAAATTCATTAATGGTATTAATTATTGAACACAATTAAGTATTATCTTAGAAGCAAACTCAAATCGTTAAAATATACTATCCATGACCCTGTTGTTTATTTATCCAGTAGATCACTGCAACGAAGTAAGACTATTTCTTCGCAGAATTCAACCTCACTAGAATTTCCGAAACTTTGTTTGATTCCAAAAGGTAAATGAAAAACCAGCTTGTTTGAACAAGTAATCAGTTAACCTTTTCCTAATTGATTCCATTTAAACTTTTAGTTTCGTAAATTTCAATCCGCTATGTTGCATGGAATAGAACTTTAGAACAAAAGTCCTAAACACGGCCATTATCACTATCAGTATCTAAGAAATTTCAGAAACCGCCACAGGTATTCTAATGGCGCTGATGCCAGCACTTTGACTAAATCGTAAAATGAACATCATCTATTTATAATATTACTCCTTCAAAAGTTTTGTAGGGCGATGACCAACCAAAGATGAAGTTGGCCTCCCTATTCGGGGACCCAAAAGCGACGTTGTAGTTGGTGCTCCTAATTATACAGTACATGGTCATTCGTTTTCCCCTTTTACGAATGCGTATCACCCTTTGGCAAATGGATTTTATTGATAAATCCCACATCCGAATGCCCCCCGAAGTTACACACATCGGCGCCCTGGAGTGTACTAATTAGTTTGTACGATTAAATACAAAGAAATTCATTACTACAGCAGTGTATCTCCAAATCTATCATAGATAGTAAGCTGAGAATTCCAAGCTGATAATGTTGCTGTGATAAGCTACGAATGCAGTCAGGTACGTACCCCAAAATTTCTTTTGGGGGAGGTCAGGGTCCACAGCTTTCGAGGGGCTCCAAATTCAGTATGAGTGTAAATTTCACAGAAAATATTGTTTTTTTTCGCGGAATATTTCGCGTAACATTGTAGTAGATTTACGAAAATATCAGAATTTCGGAGGGTGGTCCCGACCTCCAGGTCCTAATCCCTGCATACATCACTGGAGGACGTCGATAAATTGTGTCAACTTCTATCTCTATATGTAAGCAAGTTGACTTTGGCTTCTCTACAGAACAACAGGCATTCAGGCAAACAGAAATATACAATTTGGTTTGGTTTCGTTTATTTAGGTTTAACGTCCTGATGTTACAGCAAGGTTATGAAGGACAAGCCCTACTACTTACAGGGACATCCGCACCACTACTCAGTTTGCACTTGCCAAAAATTCTGTGGCACCATCGATTACAACGCGAAAATTATAGAAAATAAACGCAGATGGTTTAATATGTCGAATTGTCAGCATAACGTTCACAGTAGTAGCATTTTTTGCTGGGGGGGGGGGGGTTAAAACATTTTGTGAAAAACATCTTGGTTTAAACCAGCCAACCTTGCATACCACTTATTTCCTAGCACAAACAATTATCACATACACATTATCAACATCAAGCTGTAGACAGGAGGAATTCACAAAGTGTTACGAAATGACATGTATTATTTCGATAAATTCGATCATGAGTCGTTAAAGCATGACGGGATACCAGTGGTGTCACTTCGTGTTATGAATGACACGTATAGTTCCACGTACGGTACTTATAGCTTCTTCAGTCAGTAATCACACTTCCATGACTTAAATTGACGGGGTTCACTTCCGCACTCGGCCCCCGGAACAGCAAACATTACCAGAGAACACATCTATTGCAACTGACGGAACACAATAAAATCATGAAAAAACCGCACCGGTGCCTGTGGGTCATTCCACATCGGATCATCCAGGGCATGTAGCCCTCCGGTCTCAGATTCGGATGAAAAGTTGCAACTTCCATATACATGAGAAACAAAGATCTGAATTATCAGCTTCCTATCTATGATACACTTCTGTAGTAATGAATTTCTGTGCACTTAATCGTACGAACTGATTATTACACTACATGACGCTGATTTCTGTGTAACTTTTGGGGGCCCATTTAGGTGTGTCATGTGGGGGGTTATTCAGATGTCGAATTTAGCACTGAAATCAATCATAATACGAGTAACTATCATATGAAGTCAGTATCTGCGTTGCAAAGTCGTACATTGTCGTTATGAATGACTACTAACACCCAAATGCATTTCTTATTTTGTTTTAATTGTTTTCCTTTCGAATGTTCTGGTAACAACAAACGTCTCCATTGTGCACTGTTTATGCATCGTGTCAAAATCGCACCTTTTTTCTTCCTTTTGAAAATATCACTAACAGTGTTGGAACATACCTATCCATTATGTTAGCTTCTTGTTTCTATTAAAAAAACTGAAAACACTTGATTAAAATACATCATAAGGAAACAGAGTTTGCTTTCCTATAGCAAACTTTGAGGAAAGTGAGCAAAGTGTTTGGTTAATATGCTGATAGTGTACTGCCTATTACGAAGGTTCACGTATTATTGAATTTAGTTATGAATATGTTGCTAATCAAAATAAATGTGTTATGTGAGGCTGAAGGTGACATTGTCAGTGCTTTATTATTTTGTTCATTTACTTATTACATTTTATACACAGAGCAGTACATCGACGTGTTTGGTGGCTATGATCATGAACAATTGTTTCTTTTGCAGATATCTTCTGAGTTTTCTTCACTCTATGGGAGAGCGGCTGGAGAAGATCTGTTCACGAGTTTCAGCAATTACTCATCATGGATCATACAGACAGAAATTAAAAGTGATCGCAGTTCACGCGTTCAAAGAAATGGAAGAAACTCTACGAAATGCCTGACATGAAGGTACGCTGGCTGTATAAATGAAACATTCCTACCATATGTGTGTGGCGAAGCGAATAGGTGTGTGTGTGGGGGGGGGGGGCTGCACGACCGCTCAATTATTTGTCGAGTATTACATGTTGGACCTTATTTTTAAAGTGCGCATTTTACGCGTAAAAATTGTAATTTGTTAAAGGTAATGTTACTGCTTCAAATATTAAGTAAAACCCACAGCTAATTACTAATTGTATGTATTTCAACGGGTATCTATACGGTATCGCAATTAGTACCTATAAAAATATAATAAAAGGTGCCCATTAATTCCTGTTACAAGTTCCACACTTAAATATCAGGAAATGCCATGCAAGTTTCTCATAGGTAGTAGCCCTTTGTTTAAAAGCACATTTATAATTGTAATTTTTGTTTCATATTTTAAGTAAAGCCTATAACAAGGTGTGGCTTTTGGTCAACAGAATGAGGAGGGAGGGCAAAGAAGCCCAATTCTATTCGCTTCGCCATCGTTTGCATCACAATACAGTTAAGGTATCATTGTCAAACCGCAACTAATACTTGTTTATGAAATAGGATGTCTGTCTTTGTTTTATTTAAACGTTAAACAAATACTCGTAGCGGGTTTCTGAAATAAGTCAATTACGTTTGTATGTCAATATTTAAGGTAAATATTTATCCCCTACCGTTAACAGTTATGTTGGCATCAAAACTTACGCACATTTAACTTGCTCCGTGTCTGCCTGTGCACAAAATTGCGCCACAATATCCTCTTCTGAGTTAAATTGATCGGGATTCAAAAGCGCATCACCACTGTTTCGGTCTAAGCTTTCTTCTGAAAACAGTCTAATTCGTTCGCACTGTCGTTCATTAGCCATTGCAATTAGTCACTTGAGCAATGATACAATAAGCTACAACGTATCTTAACGAAACTATAAATGTCATTATTATTATTCTCCCATCAAAAAATATGACTTTTTTTTATTGCAAATGTACTAATCTTTCATTTGAATAAGACGGGCATTTCAGACTCAACAACCCTGTTTTCCGGATACAGTATATATCAGTGAACGATGAAATGCACTCGACAACTGAGAGGTAGAAGTAGGAAGCTACACGAAACCGCGGCTTTCTCAACCTTACGTAGTGATTTTGGATTTGAGAAACACATGGCACGGGTCTCGTGATATACTTGTCGTCAGTGATGCCGCTTGGATTTTTTCCACAGAAGTGACAATTTCATATTGTGATTTATGTAAAGTAATAATAAATAAAAAAATATTATTAATATCATTTTCCTCATCTATGTTCCAGGAGGGTGAGAATATAGAGCATCTACCTATCGCCTCCTCCCAGATGATAGCCACACGCAGCCGTACATATGTACAGCGGGTAACAGCTTGGGACTAATAGATAACTTTACGGTGGAATCACCCACATTTCGGCGTATGCTGCCAACTTTTCGCATTTCCTCCAAGTATGTTGTACAACATTCCTCATCAGCAACGCATTCCAGCTGTAGTTTACTACTTCTGGGCACGATTAGACATTTACTACGCAAGTGCAGTATACTAAATTCATT
Organism: Lepisma saccharinum; assembly: GCA_022664845.1. Lineage (NCBI taxonomy): Eukaryota > Metazoa > Arthropoda > Insecta > Zygentoma > Lepismatidae > Lepisma > Lepisma saccharinum. The sequence continues at coordinate 12,431 of JAGDQP010040456.1, read as the reverse complement.
TGTCGTTAATGTAAGTTGTTGCGTTGTGTTTAGTTTGTAAGATTTGCAGTGGAGTGTTTTCTATGCTCAAGATGTAATGAGTAGCATGAGGTCTTACTTCACACGTAATTACTCTGACCTTCTGTCTTCAGACTGTACGGATAGGTACACCAGGAAATGTGAAAGGGTGTCAACTATTCTTGTTAATTGTTCCATATTGTACAAGCTCATAGAAGCTAGTGCGTCCAGTCCGAAGTACACTCCACCGCTTGCGAACTGCGGACATTCCGTGACGTTTCATTGTATCGGTTTCATGGGTGAGCAGTAATTTATTCAGTCCTAATAGTTGTCGACTTCAAGTCAACCAAGACCCTTCAAAGGGTTTCATTTCAATTAGGTGTTAACGTTAAGATCAACTTGGACACATGAAAGGGTATTAGTCCACTTAGGTGTCGACGTGATGATCAATTTGAACATGTCAATGGGCTTTATATTGTTATTCCTTGACCCTATCCCACTTCAAACAAATGCTCACGAAGCATATAATCATCCTTCAAGAGTCCACCCTGATATCGCAATTACATTATTCCTACTCACGCAAGCACGCAGAATCCCTGCCTTGATTTCCATCGCAAGTCTTGTCTCCTTTAATATCGTGGCGCTCCCATTACATTAATCCTTGTTTAATTATTTCGAGAACATAATTTCAATCAGTCGCACCCCTCAGGATGTGAATAGTGATCCCCTTCCAAAATTTACACAGCACACACGTAACGCTACCTCATCTGTCAACAGCAAAGTTACATTCTGTCTTCTTTGCCTAACAGAGCAGCTCTCCATCATCGAAAGTGCCTGCGATGACAAAGCTGATTCCCCTAGCTCAACTTGTTCAAGTATGACATAACGGACTCTTCTCTACCGGAAATGTAAACTACATATATGTAATTCAAAAGCGCTCTCCGTCACCGTACTACAAAGAAAGAACTTGTCTCCATCACCAAGTTGGCAGAACAACAGGACACGTATACAAAGTGAGGCCTAAACGTTTTACCTGCCAGTGATAGAACACCAAAGACAAAAAAAAAAAAAAAAAAAAAAACTATACGTATCCTCCTGGCCGCTGTTTTCATGAAAGAGAAAAAGAAACATATGGCCCTGGCCAGCAACGCCCTGAAATATATTCTCAGCTGCTGCAATGTTGGTGCAAAATATATACTACATAACATAGGAGTACAGAATGTTCATATTAAACATTGATGCCTATAAAAATTACAATAATGAAATGTACGCATTAAGTATAAGTACCCGGTCCGGGTATTGATTGTCTTACCCAATATGATTTACATATAAACATATTACTAATCAACAATACACTAATTTGCATACCACAGAGCAACTCTTTCATACATGAAGCTCTTCAGTTGTAAGAGCCACCTCATAACAATACCTTCCAGTATGTTCCGCTGCCCAAGCTCCTAGACAGAATAATTTCTCACCCTCATGTCCTACCATTCATTTTCGATTTTCAAACGATTCAGCAGTTGTATGATGATTGTAAAATGTTAAATATACATGTTGGTCAGTATTATCAAATGCACGAACTAGTATCAAACGATACTTATCTTGCCCTTGAAATATATATATTGATGATTCGGAAGTAGTGAATCCAATAGGCTCTAGGAGTGGAATTCATACAATAGGAGTACTGACATTTATAATCAAAGATGTACCAACGACGCTAAATTCCTTCCTTTACATTATTTTTATGTGTAAACTCACAGTGTCGTCAATGTTGATCACTATGGGGACGATGCTATTTTAGCTCCGCTCTTTTGGGACTTGGAACTTCTGCGAACAGAAGCCATCAATGAGCTGGTCGATGATGAAGATTGCAACTTCAAATTTGTTTTGGCAAATAATTGATGATTATCTTGCTTTACATCAACTGTTTTCTTTGGTTGGTAGTTTTTCCACCAATTACTGTTGCAGATTTTGCGTGCTACCTCGTAATAAATTTCAAACTCCTTTTGTGGAAGTGGAAGATAGGTTACGAACCCGGGAAATGTATGATACACATGATCATCTCTTGAGAGAACATAATAACCTATTAAGATTGTGGAATTTAGAACGACTGTTATTTCAAGCGTCTTCAATATTGGCATATAACGGAAAATTATGTAGTAGATGTACTGCATTATGTATTAGCAAGATGGATTTCTGTGTAATCACGTTTCATCCTACATCAATATATATTTGCTCAGAAATTATTCACGTTACGGTTATTACACTCAAGAATACAAAGTTTTAATTACGGCCAGTGTGATATAACAGATAAACCGTCATGTTTGACGCATGAGCAGCTGACTCATCCACATGGACCTACCGGTCAAACTGCTGCTCAAATTAGTCTTGTACGAAGCTTTTTTATATTAGTAGGCGACAAGGTAGATAATGCCAATGTATTTTGGAAGTTACAGTTGTTAAACCTTGACATTCTTGATATCTTGTTCGCGCCACGCATTTCGATTCCTGACACGTTCATGTTTGCAATTAAAATAGCAGATCATCATCAATTATTTAAATATCTTTTTCCTGAAGAACAATTAAGTCCAAAGCAACATTTCCTTATTCATTACCCTCATATTATTCGCAATTTGGGACCTTCTTGAGATACTGGACCATGAGGTATGAAGGCAAGCATTCAATTCTGAAGCAGATGGCATCACACTCGGCTCACTTTGTTGATTTGTGCAAAACTTTATGTCAGAAACATCAGATACAGTTCTATATATAATTGGATCAGAAGAATATCCTCCATCCAAAAAGTCCTGTTCTCTTCTCAGCTGAATATAAGGAAATAAAATCATTACCTTACGCATTTAGGGTACGAAATATCATGAATTATGTTGTGTGTTTAAAGGATCGGATCTTCCCGGGAGCATATACGAAGTTAGGCGATGCCATCATGTACTTCAAAGGGCTTTCAATTCATTTTTTCGAGAGCGCTCCTCGCGAAGACCAGAACCAAAAACTTTCTACGTTGTTTACATGTATAGCACTATCGTCATCTCCCCAGATCAAGTGAATAATAATAAAATAAAGAAGGTAAGCAAAATACTATCATTTTTCACCTTCAGTATCGACATCCGTTTGTAATTATTTCATGCTATAGATAACGTGATATTTTCAGGGGATATTTATTAACTATTCAATACGTTTCAGTTTCTTAGCCTGGAATGGTGTTATTTAACAACTAGGTCTCCTCAAGAATTAATTCCAAATAACGACTCGATTTCTTTTGGCTGTAACATACAATCTCAGAGTCCAAACCAACCTGGAAAAGTCAGAGAATTCTGCTTACTCGTAAAAGGTCCTGGAACAGTCAGGGGATTTCATGAAAATCTGAAAGAACCTCGTAAAGTAAGGGCATTTTAAGTACGGATTTCTACTTCTCAAACCCAGTGTTTAAACGTTTGCTACAATATCGGCATTTCTTCTGGCTCGCCTTGCGACGAACCAGTGGTTTCATACTGGCCGTTTAAACAGATATTACGACATCTTGATGGCGAATATATACTGTATGTGCATGCATAGTAAACCCCTTATCAGCAATAATGTCGTTTTTTTACATTATCAATAGACCTGGAAATGTCGGGGCATTGGGGCACGCCAAGTAACTGGGATTCCAGCCTTGTAAAAATATACGAAAGGTTATAAGCATCAAAAAGTAACAGCAAGGAAACGGAGATACTTACAATTTCCGTCTTTCCACCATAGACAAGGAGAAGATGACTGACAATGACGACAGTTGTACTGGGTGAAACAAAAAGATAGACACCGAGAAGAAGGGTCATAATCACTGTCAGTCACCTTATCCTTTTCAATGAAGGCCAGGGCGTAAGCTGCATGTGTCTCCACTTTCTTGCTGTTACCTTCTTATTCTTATGACCTGAGATATTTTCTTTTGTACTTTCTGGGGACTGAAGAAGGCTGTACGTTATAGCCGAAAGCTATCCTGTCTTTGTTTTAAATTAATTATTGAGGAAACCTAGTTGTTAACTGATATAATGATTTTTTTTCCTCATTGCGCTGTCAGTATTCTGGAATTGTGTTGCAAAACATGGTGTTTCTCTTGACTAACATGTTAAGTTTGACAAAACAATCGTGACGCGGTTTTCATTTTTTTGTGCAATGTACTTTAAAGAAAAATCTCCATAAAACTTTGCTCCACTTTCATTAAGAGCTATGTGAAGCATGTTGTGACTGTCCTTTACTCAAAAGTATGGTGGTGGATGCTAACGTGTAAAGTCAAATATGACTTCCATATGTAGCCAGCTCTGAATTAAGAGGTACCACAGAATTAGCTCTATAGTGCTTTGTTGCTATGAAACTGTGCATTTTCATTGCTACTGGAAGTCAGGCTGCCTGCCTGTGATTTGTTCCTTGAAAGCCCACTTTTGCATAATTGCACCTCCTCTGAACTTTTGAGTCTGTTGTTTTTCTAAACCAAAGTTAGTATATCTACTATAAACAAATATTTATAAAATGATTTTTTATATGTTGCTCGGGAGGCTCGTAATTTTTATGTTGCATTATAAACAAAATTGTTCTGTTGCATGTTTCTTCGTAGCATCGTCTTCATTGATCAAATAGCTGTTTTTTTTTATTTCTAAAACACCAGTGCTACTAGAGGAGCAATAACTAAAATTATTCATATTGCTCGCTAATGTAATTATATGTTGCTTAATACTGCATAATGTTCTTTGTAGGCTAGTCGTGTATTGTATTTGTTTATTGATAAATATATGTTTTTTAACCAAAGTTAGTATCTCTATTGTAAAGACATTGCGTTTTCAAAAATATTTCATAATAATTTTGTTCGATGTTGCTCGTAAGGCTCGTCATTTTTATCTTGTATTGATAAAAGGTTTTAGTTTTCTAAAATGGAAGATATTACTCTTGTAAGAAACTAACTCAGTAAACAAATTTGTTACGTTGTATGTTGCCCCGTACCCTCATCTTTATTGATCACATTATTCCTTTTTATTTTCTAAAACACCACAAAGAGGCAATTTTACTACATTTTTTTATTACTAAAACAGGAGCAAAAACTTTTTGTTCTTGCATATACTTGCAGTACCCTTTGTTAAGGATGCGTGTATTTCAAGGAATATATTTGTAATTTTCGTTGAGTAGTAATATAAAAAATATGTTCATACTAGATGCTTTTTTCTTGAATTCTATCCATTTCATGTTGAATTTGTACTTGAACCAAAGGAGTGCATTTTGAAAATGTATAATTATTTGAACATTCTGCAGCTTTAAAACTACTTTACCATACTGTAAAAGTATGTTGTATATTTCTGTATTTGCAACAGATACAAAAATTAATATTAACCCAAATGTGGATTTGCTTTGACCAGTTCCAGCGGTAAGTGAAGATAATGTGAAATGTAAACTCGTTATTCATCACTTTCCTTTTCCTTCCCGTCATTTTTGTGTGGTATCTGCGTGCTACTGTGCTGAAAGGACTACGTCAAGTTTATATCATTCGTGAACAGTCAGCTATATATTATTGAACAGAAGATAAGAAATACGAAGCAGGTGTTTAAATTGGCTACTTGAAGTGTTGAAATCGTCTTCATAATCTGTATTGTGTTTACAAAATATATGGATTGCGGCCCATTACTAATGAAATATGGCTAGGGTTGTAGGGTGTCAAAGGACGATTAATTGAGTCCCTTGCATACTAGAGCTGTTCGCAGTTTTATTTCGTACCATATTTCATTGCATCCGCGGCAGTTTCATCACAGTGACGGTAGTGTTGAATTTTCCGATAGAAAGAGGTAAATATCTAAAATACCTATAGGCCAGTTCGGTACTGGGTTCCTTGAAACGAGCTCTTTTTCTTCATCTCGGAGAATTTAAGATATTAAGTCTCGAGGTGATTTCAGACCTTCAGAACAGTAAAAAACCAGTGTTTCAAATTTAGAAAAGTGAGGAGGGATATCAGTTTCATTTTCTGCCTGTACAATACCAAATAAAGGAAGTAGTTGCTGACATACAATAGTGAGAACACACATTTATTTTTAACACCGAAAATTTTAATCTTGTTTCAAGACAATTTGCACAGACATCCGCGTTGGCAACGCTGGTTCTTTTTTTTTTTTTTCGAAAATCATGTAATATTTAATGAGGTGTTGTGTTTGCCACTTTTCTCTGAAAGAACACTTGTTTTACTTTTTTTGAAGCTCTGAAGTCACTGGCAGTCCTGCCCTGTCTTCCGAATTTCTTCAACATGACGAAAGAGATTGTTTCCAGGAACCTCCACGAGTTATCTGAGACATATCAATGTTTTTGTCGTAAAATTCGACACCACCGTCACTGTGAGGAAAATGATTGGATGAAATAAAATATTGTACAAAATGAAACTTTGAACACTTAGGGGAGCTTATTCAGATATTTATGCTTATGTGACAACTTGATCGTCTTGGGATAGCCTACAGTATTGGCAATGTTTTATTACCGTTGAATATGGCTAGCCAAACGTCTCTCTTTCGAGGAAAGCAAGTGTTGGCGATTTTGTGCCGGCAGTATGTTTTTACTCACTGTTGTATTATTTGTTCCACCTAATTTTCAGTTTTTTTTATGTACTACATATGGGCAAAGTAAACTCACCGTTGGATTCCTGTTGCACCAATACTTTTGATATTAGGGCAATATGTTCATCAGAGACTCCTTATTTCAGTAAAACATATTTTCAGGGTCCCGCAACCGCACTCTTCAGGTCGAATGTTAACAAACCCTTTGGTCATCGTTGGGTCAGTCCGTGACACAACAAGGTAGGTGTTTTGTGACAAACTACGCAATATTGCGTTACAGTATCTGTCCAAACACCAACCTTTGTTGGGTTAGAGGATGACCACAATGAGTAACCATTGGGTGTCACATGAGCCTCTGTTGGGTCACTGGATGACCCAATGCAGTCATTATTGGGTCAAATATGACCCTATATTGGGTTAACATTGGGTCAGAAGAGGATCCAAAGGGTCATATTTTGGGTCAAAAATGACCCTTTTTGGGTCACTGTTGGGTCTTAAATGAACTTTTGTTGAGTCAAACCACATGGCCATATTGCGTCAGCAAATGACTACTTTTGCTCAACAATAACTACACGTTGGGTTGGGTCATTTTGAGGTCACGTGACTCGTGTTGGGTCATAAATTTCTACCCAACGATTGGGTTAAAAGTAACCACATGGGGTTAAGTAACGTCACAGGTGCTGTGACCTCGAATTTTTTAACCTATTATTCGGTCATTTTTAACTACATGTTGGGTCATTTACACATATATATATGCTCCTTGCTCCAAATGACCCAACCATTTAGTTATTTATGACCCTACGTTTGTTTACTTCTAACTAAGCATTGGTGCAAAATCATAACCGGCTTACTGAAATTTACACTTTGTTGGGTACTATTTTACACCAATTTGGGTTAAAATATTAACCGGTTACGCGATTTCAAACCAACTGGGTCGTTTGGCTCTTGTTCTGATTTTAACTACATGTTGGGTTAAAAAATTTCAGCCCAGTCTAACTAAACGTTTTGCACCAATTTGGGTTGAAGCAGTTTAAAACCAACCATTGGGTTGAAAAATTCAACAAGATCGTCAATTTCAACCCAATCAATTTTCTCTGTGGAATAACAAGATAATTGCAGAAGGTATTGGAATACCGAACTCTCATTACTCGAAGTCCTTGACTCGTAGACCGAAGTCAATAGTCCTAGTCAGTAGTCAATGTGTTCTTTATCGTTTTTTATCATTGTCTCTGTAATCTGTCTCTTGATCAAGTTCAAATAATATCAAAGCTATTGACTCTACTACTTTTCTGCACAGTTTTACTTTTACTTTCGGTTTCTTAGACTTTCTAAGTCAAGTTCTTCGAACAAATTTCACTAGCTCTTTAACTCAAAAGAAGCAAAGTAAAGTTATCCGAAAAGAACTAGCACTTATGGACAGGCAAGGGCGCCGATCCCGGGGGGCTTTGGCCCCCTCCCCCAAGTTGAAGTATGCCCCCCTAACGGGGGGGCCCAAATGATAAGGTGAAGTCGGTTTTCCTATTTCTACAGTACATGGTCATTCGTTTCCCCCTTCTAATAAGCTTATCTCCCTTTGGAAAATCTATTTCATTGATAAATTCCTCACTCAATCTTGTGTGTTACAGTACTTATATAAATTACATCACGTATAATACCCCCTCGACTGGCTAAAGGAGTTAATTCGTGCATTACTTGTGTTGTTTCTGGAGTTTCGTGCATAACATCGATAAAGAGCATTTAGTAAATAAAAAGAAAAGAAAGAATGAAAGAAAAAATGAAAACGTATTTTCTGTCGTTTATCCCTCGGAACGCCAAGATCGGGTCAAAAATTACCCATACAGTCAAAGTATTATTTTTGTTCATTAGTCATTAAATGGAAGAGTGAAATTCTGTGTACTCCGCATCTGTCAGCAATGTAATCGCTTCATTTGCAAGAATCAGAATACAACAGATACGGTGTGCTTTACATGTGAGAGTGAAAGAGGAAGGTAGTTTGATTATGATAGTTTTATATGTCGTACTTTATATGTGTAAATAATTAAGAGACTCATGGCAGCCATGAAAATGGTTGCAAAATTAATATGATGTATTAGTTTTGTGTGTATGTTTCATTATTTTGTAGTATCTACTTGAAAAAATGAAATACAATAAATAAATACAATACAATGCAATCAATTCTATAAAATGAATACTCTAAAATATTTTGATTTTGAACAAGTACTTTATTTCATACGAGAAATAAACATGCGTCGGAAATGACTCATCTTGACGTCCCGTGAGATGAAATTATCTTGGCGTTCCAAGGATTAAGGATCATTCTTCGTGATTTTGTCATATACAGACAAAATTTAAGAAAAAGAAATATATACAAGAAAGATAAGCGACAAGATACTTCAAACCGCTGTTTGGTGGATGCAATTATTGTTTGCCGTTAATACCGTAATTTTGAGTTTCTAATACAACTTATAAATAGGGAACTATATACAGCGAAAACAAAATTATTTTGACAAGTTCAATAAAGAGGAAATCAGACTATCACACGTAAAACATGGATCATTTCGAAATCTCTTGCCCGTTTATGATAATTTGGATACCTTAGATAGAATACTTAAGAAATGACTATCACTCAATACACCTTGAAGGTAACAGGCAACGAATGAGTGACGACTACGTACATTCATCGCAAAAGACAGTATTTGGATAACCTAATACTGCTCTCGAAATAAATGTTCTAGGCGCCCTTTTCTGTACAAGAGCAGTCTACTTAGTGTATTGAAGCAATCTACACGGTGTCAGGTAAGCCAAGCTTGTTGGAAAGTCATGCTTTACTGTTGGATACATCATAAAGCAACGTAAACAGAGCAATTATTGCGGAATAGAATCAGTTCTGGCCAACCAAGAAAACTAACTGCCCGGAATGAAACTTCCATTCTTCATTCTGTGAACAATACTCAAAGAATTAGTGCTAAAGATTTGGTTACTTCACTCGACTAGAATATGTAAGTTAATGTAAGTAATTCATTGAACAACCCAAAATTCTTTTAAACAATTGGGATAGAAGATGTGTATCCAGGATATGAATACTGGCCACTCTATTAGTAATTACACAACCCCAAATCTTAACAGACCCTCCAACTTTTTTATCAGTTAAAACAATGTTCTGCTTTCTGAAAGCTTCATTCTTCTTTCGCCACACGTCCTGATATCCATCACTACAATACAAGTTTATCTTAGTCTCATCCTAAACAGAAAACTTCTTTTCCAAAATTTCAGGCAATCATATTTATATTTTTTGGGAAATTAAAACTCCTTCTCTCTGCTTTCTTCTGATATATGTGTTTTGTTTCTGGCTACACATATTCTGAATCCCATTTTTTTTTTTTATTCACAACTACACATTTGTAATATTAACTTGCATATCCTAGGCAAGTGAAGTAACCAAATCTTTAACACTAATTCTTTGAGTTTTATTCACAGAATGAAGAATGTATGTTTCATCCCAGTTTCCTTAGTTGACCAGAACGAATCCCCAATAATCATTCTGTTTTATGTTTTTTTATGGTGTATCTAACGGTAGAGCATGGCTTTCCAACAAGCTTGACTGTGTCTCAGTATCTTTTACTTTCTGCACGTAATTTGAAATTAAAGTGAGTAGTTCCAATATTGTTCAACTCACTTTGTTCGCCATGCTGCTTCTTTATGCCTGACACGGTGTGGATTGCTTCAATACACCACGCAGAGTGCTCATGTACACAAAAGAATTCCTAGAACATTTATTTCGAGAGTAGTATGGGATTGTCCAAATACATTTTTTGCCATGAATTTAAGTAGTTATTACCCTTTCGTTGCCTGTTACCTTGCAGGTGTATATCGAGTACTAGTTATTAGGTAGATTTCGAAGAAAATATACCTATTGAGATCGGTACGATATGAAAGTGAATATTTATTTATATATATATATATATATATATTAACACGCTAGCGGCCATAATTTTGAAGATATTTGAACCAAATTTTTATATGTTGTTTCTAGGCTTAATAGCTCGGTTAAGTTCGTTAATGAGCAAAATCGGTCGCCATCTTGGATCCAAAATGGCCGATGAACCCATTGTTGTATAGAATACACAGCCTAAACCGCTGGGGCTATTGAAATCAAATTTGGCATAAAGGTACAACATCACTTTCTGATTATGAAAATGTTACCTAATGAGCTCAAAGACGCCATCTTGGATCCAAAATGGCGCACCTAAAATTCCATTTTCCACACCGTTTGAGCTAGAGATACGAAATTTGGCATAAAGGTGCATTATGACGAGTAGCTTAGGGAAATATCACAACATTTGGAAAAAGTCGCCATCTTGGATCCAAAATGACTGCCCAAAATCCCATTTTGCACACCGTTTGAGCTGGATAAATGAAATTTTACTTGAAGTTGTACTATCACTAGTAGGTCACGACAAAATAAGAAAACTTTCAAAAAGTCGTCAACTTGGATCCAAAATGGCCGCCCCACAAATCCAATTTCCAAATCATTGAAGGTAGAGAAACGAAATTTTCAATGAAGGTGTATGACCAAGAGTAGGTTACAATAAATGGTGCAAATCTTCCCTTTGGGGGTGCAGCCAACCGTGGGAGGGTGAAGATGTACTCCGTGGTGGTGCAGTGCTGCAGGGAGGCGCATCCTCTCAAAAGCACTGAAGTTGGGGGGCAAGCCCCGGCTCCCAGCGAAACTTCGAAATCTACCTCAGCCTGTAGGCCTACCGAAAGGGATTTTTTCTATACAATTCTATCTAAGGTATCTTAATTATCATAAACGGGCAAGATATTTCGAAATGGGCCACGTTTTGCGTGTGATAAGTCTTCTTTTCCTCTTTGTTGAACTTGCCCAAATATCTTTTTCTCACTGTAGGTGAGACAGAAGCTTCTTGAACCATGCCTGTCGAGATCGAGAACCGAGAATTAAAAAAAAAAATGTCAAATAAAGCAGTAGCGCGGCGGGAGGGTGAGACAGATGGAAAGAGAACCACATTTGGGAAAGCTGGATAACTCCTCTACATAGACCAACATTAGTTTTTGTTATTTTCTAAGTTTATTTTCTAGTAACAGCAGAAACTTTGTTCTTATTAGTTACAACATATTATGCTTTAGTGATTTTTTTAACGTTATACAAACGTTGTTAAATTCTGTAATAGCGTTCAATAGGGTCTGGGGAAGCCTTCAAAATGACTATATATATATACTATTATACGTTTTTTTTATGAATATAGAATATTTGGCAAAATCTGAATTGGATTTGTATCATATGTGCCTTCTTAGACCCTCACCTGAAAAAATATATATATACATATCTGAATGAGCCCCCCCAAAGTTACAGAGAAATCGACGCCCTTGTGGACAGGCCGTGTTAGATGTTGACGAATCCTATCTGGTTGTGACTACCGAGTCAACATATTTTCTTTGCGAACAGTCTGCATTACATTATGCAAACCATCAGCGAGATGAACACCAATGCATGCATTTATTTTAAGCTTTTCACTTGTTAGTAAGAATGAAATATTGTAAGATTATTTTGACTCACTTCCACATATCCGATCAACTTAAAACTTTTCACACGCACGAGTTGTCACTTGTCAGTGTTGCTGCCTTTTTCTTTTCAAACATGCAATTTTTAAATTGCTTCCATATTCTTGGACGTATTCGCAACAAACTTGGTATAAACATTAATCGACACAATAGGAAAATAGTGTGTGTATATATATATATAATAATAATAAATCACAGCCATATTCAATCCACTAGTGGATGAGGCCTCTCCCCGAAGGGAGGAGTTAGTCTACTGCTCCCACGCTG
>JAGDQP010040453.1:6254-17290 GCA_022664845.1 Lepisma saccharinum | reverse complement strand
CAAGGCTTTATATGCTATTCTAATGTCTTTCTTGACTTCATTCCGAATATTCCTCATTTTTGTAATCTTGTAATTCTTCATGTTAGCTTGGGATATATTTCATCCACATTAATTGAATCTTGAAACCGGTAGTGAATAATCGATAATCAGAACATCCCTTGTCCACAGCATACTGCAAACTACGATTTCGTTTACCTTATGTTCAGGCTTGAAATCTTACTGAGTATAGTTCGAGCGGTTCGCAAAGAAGAAATAAAATAATATGATGGATTTAATAGATTATACCTTTTACTGAGTAGTGAATGGAACATGTAAATACCCATCAAGTTTCTCCAGACGTCTTAAAGAATATTATTCTCTACTCTTTCGAATAAGATCAATCTAAAACATATATCACTTTTGCACACAAACGTTACACAGGATTTATCAATCCAATGAGGTTATATTTCGAAACACATTGTGACTGTTTTTGGTGCATAATACTTTCGTTATGAGTGCTAGGGTTATTGATGTAATTTTAGGCAACAATTTTACACTGATCATTAATTTGATTTACAAAACTTATGCTTAATCTGAAGCTTTTCAATTACTAGTAGTAATACAATACTCAATGGAAATAACTTGTGTGGTTTGAGTTAGAATTGCAGTAAAACAGAATAGCTGGAACTATTCCACATCCGATATAAACAGGTATCCCGACTCTGTGATTTCTGGAGCGTAGTACCCAAGAAACTATTCACAAAACTGTTACCCGCTTTGCTTCATTGCGTGCAATTGGTGTAGCACTATCACTTTGTACGGATGTAATTCAACGCCTGAGGATTGTATTGTCGTATCTCCACAGACATTCTTATGGAAGTGTGACAATACTCTCTTCAGGCGTCGAATTGCAGATTCTCTTTCATCCCTTTCATGGCTGTTGTTTGGGAAAAGCAAAGCTTCTGTGAATGTCTGGGACTTCTTAAATGTGAAGAAAACGAAATAATATTATATTACTCTGTAGGATGGTGCTCCGCTTGATGGGATTTAACTGTTGGATATGGTGAATAGATTATGTCTTTGGCGACTTTATTAAAGGAAGTTTAGATGAGTGCATAAAAAATTAACGCAACGTATACTTAATGTAACTTAATTACATGCTTAACAAAACAATAAGTAAAAGAAATTTGTGAATCTACAAGTTCTAATAAATTCTTTCTCGATAAGTTCTTGCGTTGCGTTGTTCACTAGTCTTGTCCCTTGCCCTCGTCATATATGCAACCCGTCACTCTTTGTAATAAAGCTGGTCGTCTAGTAGACAGGCGCTGAAACCATTACTAGGCACATTTACAGATAGCAGGCCGCAATAATATTGATCTTAAATTTTATCAGTTATTACATAAAATGCATATAAATCATCTCTGCTTCTAAGGAAAGTCTAAAACCATCGCTGTGAAAGGAAACAATTATTAGTCATTACCTTACTGCTTGCAAATTGATTCGGTAAATGAAAATTATTCTCTGCATGAATTAGTGACATTGCATTTGTGCTTCCTCCATGCAAGTATGCATCATCCCTCCTTCATGAGGAATATCCCTACCATAGAGCCTTTATCAAAGCTATTAAAAGTCAACGGGCTATGAGCATAAACGTGACTCTGGTGCCATAAAAGAAAATTATACAAAGAACACACATCGAACAAGTATATTTCAAATATAGATAAAAATCTGCAAACAAAATATAGAACCATATACGATCGTGGAATGCCCGCAATAGCCGAAAAAAAAACTTTTTGCGTAGTAAACCTTGATATAACCAAAATATGATTTACTTAGTGTATTTAAAAATATCTGTCAAAGAAACTACTGTTGGCCCCATGTGTGCGTGGCGAACAAGTGCTTTCTGACAATGAAGAGCGGAACAACTCAGAACTGCGTACATAAGCATGTACGACTTTTGAATTTACTATATGAAGTATATGAGGTATAATTATATTCAACTACCTTTTTTATAAATTTTCATCTGTCTGAATGACCCGTGTAATGTCCGCAACTGAAAATTTGCATGTTGAAGTTTTGGAATAAAAAGTGAAGACATTACAAAATTGTATTCAGGAATCATGTTCTTCCTGTAAAAATATACACTACGGCAGCGGTTCCCAAGCTTCACTATCGCGGAACCCACTTTAAAGTTTGAAAAAAATTCGCGACTCACCTAATATGTATAGAGACTTTGTATAATCATCTGTCGAAAAGGCAAACTTTCGTTCAAAGCATATACACGAAAAGACTGTGATAGGTAATTCTAATGTAAAAATAAAATAATCATAAAATAAATCTTTATTTAGTACTTAAGAAAAATACATTTAGTAATGAATGTATTAACAAAAGAACATTTTTAAACTTGAATAAAAGGGTTTTGAATTGAAATGCACACGAGGGTTAATACAATCATTGCATAGAATAATGAGTAAATACCCCAGTAGCACACAAACGTGTTTTGAATGTTGATTTTTGGTTGATTAACCGCTACTGGTTGAAAAAGTACATTTAGGTTTAAATAATATTTCAACAAAGACTTGATATTGTTGAAAAGATGTTAGTTCAACGTGGATTCAACTGTTATTTTCAACTATGATGTACATTTCATTTCATGGGATTAATTTCTAATTTAATGGAATAAAATTTGTAATTATAAGCTAATTGTGTGCCAATAACTATTATTTTATGTCCTCTTTTGCATGTTGAAAACACGTTGAATTTCAATCTATATTCCAACGATTTTTTTTTCTTCGATATGATGTTAATGTGACGTATTTTCAATTATTATATTGAACTGTGCTCTAGATTATGTTTCCAAGTTAATTGCATAAAAATTGTGCTTAAAAGCGAATAGGATAAAATTAACTACGTTTCTCATGTTCTCATTTGCATGTTGAAAACAGATTTAGTTTTAAACTATATTTCAATGAACGTTTAATTTCGTTAATAGGGCGTTAATGTGAAGTGTTTTCAACTATGACATAGATTTCGCTTTATATGCGGGTTTCTAAGGTGGATTTTACACTTACTGAAAAATACAGATTTAACAGTACAGCGATGGTCAAAGTGTTAAATAAGGAAAAATGCACATAACAAAGAATAAAGGAAAGTATTTTTTATTCTTATTCTTAAATGATGATGAAACCACACGTCTGGAGTTGTGGCGGCTGCATTCCAGACTGCCTGTTATTACAGATACCGTAAAAGAGTAGTGACTTGCAAGGTAGATCCCTGGATGAGGGATAAGGTGACGAGCTACCAACGGGAAGCACTGAACGTTCCAGCTTCGAACCCTGCAGCAGACGGCTGGATAATTTACTGTTGGAAAATTAATACTGTATATCATGATGAAGGCAACGGACAAAATACAACTAAATGTGAATACCAATAAACAGTAACCATGCTCTGTTTTGGTCAACTGAACCCATTTCTTCATTGTCCACTTCTTGCTTTCAACTTATTTCTTTTCATCTGTCTGTTTATTACGTATTCGATGTCGAATAAACCATTGAACAGGCGGATATTTCGGTATATTTACAATGTTAAAATAATTGTTTTGGTACTGTTTAATCTGCGTATTTTCAACGTACGTGTGTTACAGGAGTATCATGTATATTTACATAAATATGTTTAAAATCAAAAGTACACTCTTACAAATTGACAACTTTAATAAGGTTAAGGACAAACTTAAAAGGCAATGCGATTTATGGTATTGTTTTGTTCCAACGACAGAGTCTATATCAGGGTTGAAACTTGTTAATTTTAGCCTCAAATCGCTCTCTACACAGACGCTTCTCCTGTATTTGTTAAAAACAAAAACATACACACACTAAGCATGAAACGTCATGCTCACATAAATAAGTTGTAGTAAACCCCATCAAATGTCTCAATGCTAGTTTTGATATTTCTGGGCGTTCTCCTCGTGCATTAATCCAGTTAGATACAGTTTTCAAAGATGAGTCACATAATAACTCAATTAATGAGTTTTCTTCAGCTGATGCAAATGCACTTCTTTTTATATGATCCTTTTCAAGGGATTTCTGATTTATTGTTTCCCTTCATCAAGTTTAGAAAAGTTTATGTGCTACTAGGAATTACTAATTATTCGTCATAGCACAAAAAAGTCTCGCTAGTTGTAACACTTCTCGATAAATAGATGTCCTATTGATGCATATAATGCCCACCTGTCATGCCTACAAACATTTTTTTTAGTTTTTCAGGTTAATTCTTGTTATTAGCTTATTCTGTTATATGGCGTTAAATTTACTTTAAATTATTATTTGCATTATTTCGGATGTGTGTAATGGAAAATGTGAAGCAAAATCATGGCGTGATGTGAGTGCAAGGACACACATGCAACCATGAACTAAGTGTTTTTTCACTCAAGCGCTCCTGATTTTGCATCACATTGTACACATCTGAAATCATGCAAATAATATTTAAAGTGCATTTGAAGCCATATAATAGAAGCAGCTGATCTAAAGAATTACCGTGCTTTCTCTAAGGGTGCATCTTGAGTACACTGTTTGAACTATTAGTAAAAGTAACATGTTTTAACCATATTTTAAGCAGACAAAATAGACCTGACCGGTCGTTCCACGACTCACCAAAGACCCATAGTTTGGGAACCGCTGATTAGATAATAGGATTTTTCTCTAATATGTTTCTGTTTTCTCTAATGCTTGCTAAAATTTAATTTATTATGATGTTACTCTAAGTTTGTCAATAATCGTTAATTTTTGCATTTTTCTATTACAATCATATTCGTATTCTTTTTTTTTTAAGTGACTGAAAATTGTTTTCATTCTTTCCAGGGATGTTTTGGTGTATACGTTGATCGGAAGTCTTCTTCACCTAAGAAAGAGATAAAGGATGACATCAAAAGGTAAACATGAATTTCTATGTTATAACTGTTTGTCAAGAGAATGGAAAGAAATTACCACTAGCCAGTAATTTATTCAGTCCACACCTATCCGCAAGGACCGTAGTTTAAGGAACAATATAAGCTACCATATGTGTGGTAAATCACTGAGAGAAAATGAAACCATTTTCAAAGGGATATTTCCCGCTTTTTTTTATATATATATAATCTGCTAATTTTTCATTAATTATATTGATTCTTGTTCCAAACCACAAACTCCCAATCTTTTATATTTGTTTCTCAATGAAATTTATGAATAATTACTCTGATTAATTACAAGACAATTCGCAATTTATTATGCAAATTAGTAATTTTTATAAACTGCTGTTCGCACAATGTTGAAAGTATAGTAATACTTATCAGCAGGTGACAATATGTGGGCTATTTGCAAAACTGAATTTTAAAATAGGTTGGCAACACCGATAACTGGGGGTGCAAGTTTGGTACGGATATGTACAACGGTATGAGAGGAATATTGAATTCTTTAAATAGGATGGCAACACTCACAACTCCGATGAGTAGGACTACCTCTACTACCTGTCTCACTACTTAATGCACAAGTATGCAATATTTTGCGTAAATCTATGGATGCTTGTGGCTTTGTGTAAGTAACAGACATATACACATAATTTTTCATTTTTATACACAAAACGATAGATCTGTTTACTGTATATTCATAATTATGTCGTGTACTGTTAAATAAAGAATAATCAAGAATATATCCTTTAATTATGTATATCCTTTCTCTTTTAATGTCTTAGATAAAGTTTTCAATGATCCGGTGCACGGACATATAAGAATTCCATTAATTTGTGTGAAGATAATGGACACAAAGGAATTCCAACGCCTTCGCTTCATAAAGCAACTTGGACCTACATACTTTGTTTATCCAGGAGCATCTCATAATCGTTTCGAACATAGTCTAGGGTGAGTATTACTTATTCTATTCGATAACTTTTTTTTCAATCAATGTCCTTAAACCAGCAGAAAGATTCTTCAGAATTTGTATTGAATAAGAGATTGATTGCGAATTGGTGAAAAGGGAAATAAGACAATTCTTACAAGAAATAAAAGATATAGCTCAAAACATATATTTTACATTTCTTCCGAGGAATTTCCCTCTTCTACATTTCTTTATTGTTCACTTTCTTGTGCACTTCTTTCTTCACGACTTCTTCTTCTAAACTTCTTGTACACTTTGTTTTAGCTAAAATCATGCTTATTCGCTTTTGCATCGAATTTCTTGAATCAATAGCGAGAAAATCCCTCCTCACAATCGTACTGTGGATTCACTACTCAGTTAGCTACGATTGGTTCAATCTCTAACGTTAGATGGTCTGAGCCAAAGTTGGCTAAAGGTCTTAAAAATTAAATTTAAATTCTAACGCTAGATGGAAGCAGACAAGAAAATTCATAACCAGTTCAAGAGTTCTATCCGTACCGATATTTTATTTTCATTTGTGTTCATTGTTGTAGTTAATATTTAAACGTATAATAATGAAGTTCTTTCAACAAAGAAAAAAAAACGGAAATTTAAAAAACCGGCACGGATAGAACTCTTGAAATGGTTATTAACTTTCTTCTCTGAAAGGTTGAACTCTCTAGGTTTGAATTTATAGATCCGGCAATACAATTTCATGCAATGAAAAAAATTACATTGGGTCCGCTAAGTTTCGGCGCCACCATTTAGGCGCCGTCTACGTTTCGGCGCTACTATTTCGGCGCCAAGTGAGGAGAACGGAAATTATTAACGTATCTAACGAGGTGAAAAAAATCTCGGACTCTTTTATTTAAGTCTAACAAGGAGAGAATTCCAACCATGAGAGCTGGATTTAGATCAAAGCTTGCTAAATAAGTATTTCGACGTCACTGAAACCGAAGATGATAGTCATTCGATTCGCTTTGCCTTGTTGTGGACTTACGGGCCACGGACATTCAATTTCCGCACAAAATTGCTATACAGGAAATATTTAACTTTAATTTGAATATCTGTGAAACAATTGATGTGAACAAAACGAAACTCACACAACGTAACGCTAACTAAAGGCAATAGCGAAAACCGTGACCAGTGTTCCCAAATCAGCATGTGCTTCCTAAAATATAAACGTCTCATTACATCTCTTCCATAAACACAGCCACTGGATCTGTTCTCCTGTCGCATCTTATGGACGAAGTTTTTACATACTTCTTTTAATACAATAGTTTTCCCTGGTGTGATTCTTTGGTTTCGGCTCTGACGCCGAAACGGTGGCGCCGAACTGAACGGGTCCGTGAGATCTTTGCTTTACATTAACCTTAAGAAGATTCGGGATCATCTATCCTTGCGGCCACCAACAATTTTCCTTCTTCTCAAAGACCAGAACAACTTGTCAATGTAAGTTAACTCGTAAATCTTAAAACCTGTTTGTTTACTTGAATCTTTGTACAGTACATCTGAAAGTATTCAAAATTTTATATATGATGTGTAAAAATTGTACGAGAAGTTTAATTCTCTTCATAGCATGAAGTGCAAGGTGGATTTCAGGGTATTTAACATTTTAAAAGTTAAAATTTTATTTTCCCAAAAAACATTGTATTAAAAATTTTGAAAAATTCACAAAAGTTCTATCGTGTATTGAATTTATTTGCACCAAGGTTTTAAGTTATGATTGGAATGGGATCATATTTTCTTAATTTATTTTAATGTTTTTGGTCAGGTGCAAAACTAAACATTGTCAATTTAGATTGGAGATGTTTCATATCTCTATACAATTTGAGTTGATCATGGTAATCAAAGATCTTAACATATTAAGGAATTCCTTAAAGTAAGCATCAGTTCCGTAACTTGCATTAGAAATGCATTCGTTTCTCTGAAATGAACAGGAAACAATAGATTCTATGTTTTCTGACATTGTTCATGTGCTTAATTAATATAAGGTATACCCGAGTTATTTCACATCAAGTTATCCTATGAATTTTACTTCACTATTTCGGGTGTCTTTAACTCTCAGATGGCCAAACTGGACCATTATGGACACCGGAACAGTTATGTTTTCTGTATTTTACGCTTGTTTTATATTTCTGCGAAGTGTGTGTTTCTTTATGCGTTAATTTTATAGTTTTCTTAGTAGCATTATATATGTTTTTAGATAGTAAATGATAGTAAGTCTTTTATGATATAGATCGGGACCATAAATGTCCCTTCTTGACAAATGGCAGCATGAAAACAGCTATTTTTTTCTTGATAGTTCCCCCCAAAACAAGAGCAGTATCGATGCTGCAGTTCTCGAGGTTTATCCCAACAGATGCTAGTTTCCACAAACTGCTGGAATTATAGGATCTTTTTCATGAAATACGGGTATACATATATGCACATATTTAGATATGCTCATCGTCAGAAGCTGACGGGATTTTGTTGAGGTAATACGGAATATTTGCATGACTAGGAGGTAATTTTTGACCTTGAAATATGGTAACGCTGACCAGAACGAAACATAATGGTGGAGATGGGTGTGTTAGGATGAAGTTACGAATGTAATTACATTAGAGTCTCGTTGAACCGAATTTGTTAGGACCAAGTTAAACCAGAAATAGTGATTTACAAACTGTAGTTTAGTGCCGTGCTACATGTTAAAAGAACAACTTTATTTTGAAATGAACTAAACAATTTTTTAAACATAAGCCTACGACTATAATGTATAGTACAGTAAGCAATCTAAATTACTTTACTTGTACAGTACTGTACTGTATTTTCAAATTTTTATCTTCAATTCTTTGTGTAAGTGTACTCGCTTCATACTGTACTGTATTTAAATTAAAGATTGCCTCTATTCTAATTATTGTACCTTATTATTACTTAACATTACTACTGCATTTTACTTAACATTACAAGGAGTTTTTAAATTATTCACTCCTTCTAAATTAAGAGTATAAACTAAATGTGTCAACAGCAAACTGTTAAGATAAAAAAAAAATTACTGCGTAAGAACTCGGTTACTCCGGAAATTCGGTCAATCGGAACTCGTGTGTATTGTTCCGAACCTAAGCAGTAATGTTACTTTAAAAATGTGTGAGTCCATAATGGTCCATGTCGACCAACGGAGTAACAAGAATAATTTGGTCGAGCGAGGGTTAAAATTTAGTACATTTAATATAATTACGTAAAGTACCGATATTTCAGATATTTTCTTGATTGATCTCTAGCTTTAGATATTCAAATTTTGCACCTTTTATACATTCGTGAAATAAAAATTGACGATTAATCTTGAACAGAATAAAACCATTTGAGAGCTTTATGAGCTTTCATTTGACAGGCAACACAGCATATATCAGCATACTTATGATTTCAAAATTTAACTTTAAAGCCAAAATTTTGGGAATTAAGAATTTGTCATGCAGCTTCTAGTATTAAAATAACCCGAATCAAACTCAGTATATTAGATAAGTTTCCACATTCCAATCTTCCCTAAATTTATGTATATCTATATAGAATATCAAGATTTCTCATTGGGTTAATGTGAATAAAAAAAGGGCTTCGGAGACAATACTTTAAGTCCAGCAACTTAAAACAAAGCACGACTCACTAAGAATGTACAACTCTTTCTTTCTTTCTTTCTTTTCTTCTTTTAGAGTATGCTACCTTGCAGGTAAAATGGCCGACGCTTTAAATAACAACAGTACTAATGGCGAGGTTCTAATCACTCCGGAGGAGAAATTGTGCCTGCAAATAGCTGGCTTGTGTCACGATTTAGGTCATGGTCCATTTTCTCATTTCTGGCAGGATTTCATGAGAAATCGGTTGAAAATAACGGACTATAAGGTAAGAAAAATATGAAATAGGACTTACATGTAATTGCTAATGAAATGTCTAAAATCAACAGTAAATCTTTTGAAAATTATACAAATCAGGGTCAGTTGCTCAAAACCATAGAGATAGTAGGCCTATATAAAACAGAGTGGCTGCCCTCCATATAACTCCGTGTTGGAAGCAAGATTTTTTTCAGAACCATTCCCCATGGTCCCTCTCTAAGGAGAGCCCACATGGAAACTTCCGGTATGGCACAGCACTCTTTGAGTTAACAGTTCTTTTCGTAAACAGCACTTTTGCGTTGTTGTGGCACTGTGTACCACAACTCCCTATTCCCATCAACAAATGTGTAAATAAATTATATGTACTGTAGTAATTCATTTAACTTGTAATATATTACTAATTATATTGTTATGCATATATGCTAATAAGGTAAATGGTTATTTTAGAAGAAAGCCCGGCCGGGACATATTAGGTGTTTAATCATATTAATATTTTGTTATTCTATATTAAAATTCTTATGTACTCAGTTTTTGTAATTGTTTAAAATATTTGTATGTACTTCTCAAAGTATCTTTCAGCTGAACCAGGAGAAAGTCGAAAGAGCAGGGAGCCAGCGGATTTCTCTTCGGCCAGATTCTTTATATTCTTTCTTTATTTTTTTCATGGTACAAAAAGGGGTCTGAGGGAGTGAATAGCTATTTTTTTGCGCTGTTTTTTGTTGTTGGCCGAGCTACCCTTGTTTCCTCTCCTTTGGTAGCCAGCATGGTCAGTGGGCTGTGTGCGTCAGGGAACATATATAAGCTTTAAATCCGATGTGGGGGAGGTGGCGATTCTCAGAGTAAATTTTGTCTTCGGACGAGCAGCATCAGGGGCTGTTGCTCAAGACCAGTGAGCTGCCGTGATGGAAATTCTCGGAGATTGAGAATACGGTGAACATGCAGTATGAGGTATAGTATGAACATTACTGCTAAGTTTTTGGAGGGACTCACTGGCTCTGGGTTCGATTCCCGTTCAATTCGGTATTAATTCTTTCGCGATCTCGGGATTCTGATTTGATGCGAAAACGGGAATTCAATAATTTGTGTATTATTTGTTGGGACATGCATAGTTTTGCTGCCGCGACCGTCCCGGGATTCTGCCAGATTTTAGATTTGAGGGGAATTAAATTTGAGACTATTAGAAAAGGAGGCTACTGCTGCCTCTAGTGACCCTGAGTCCTTTGCTAAAGTCGATTCTTACCGATCGACGACGTTGCTGGGGAATAATTTTAAATTTAGTAACTTACACTCCAAGAACCCCCCCCCC